>NDXB01005924.1:0-102830 GCA_002631895.1 Agapornis roseicollis | reverse complement strand
GGCAAACTTGCTGAGGGTGCACTCAATCCCACTGTCCATGTCAGTGGCAGAGATGTTGAACAAGACCGGTCCCAACACCGATTCCTGAGGGACACCACTTGTCACTGACCTCCAGCCAGACACTGAGCCATTGACCACAACTCTTTGCGTTGCGGCCATCCAGCCAGTTCTTTATCCACCGAGTGCTCCACCTATCAAATTGATGTCTCTCCAATTTAGAGACAAGGATGTTGTGTGGGACAGTGTCGAACGCTTTGCACAAGTCCAGGTAGATGACATCAACTGCTCTACCCCTGTCCATCAGTTCCATAGCCCCATCGTAGAAGGCCACCAAATTGGTCAGGCAGGATTTCCCCCTAGTGAAGCCATGCTGGCTGTCACCAAGCACCTCGTTGTTTTTCATGTGCCTTAGCATGCCTTCCAGGAGAATCTGCTCCAAGATTTTTCCAGGCACAGAGGTGAGACTGACTGGTCTGTAGTTCTCCGGGTCATCCATTTCCCCCTTCTTGAAAATGGGGGTTATATTTCTCCTTTTCCAGTCGTCGGGAATTAATTTGGTTTCCTCGTCTTATGGGTAACATATCACATAGAATCATAGAATAGTTAGGGTTGGAAAGGTCCTTAAGATTGTCTAGTTCCAACCCCCCTGCCGTAGGCAGGGACACCTCACACTAGAACACCTCACATCTTTGAAACTAATCAAGCACTATTTAAAATCTTGGGTTTTTTTACTCTAAGATGATGCTTCTTCACTTCTTAAATCTCCAGAATCATCTTGAAATTAAAGCAATAGATTTCATTATCAGTAATGTCTCTTCAGATGATTAAACCTCACCATGTTCCTAATAAAATACCTGCCAAGTTAAGACTGTTTCCCAAAGGTGCAGTTACTTCCATGTAAGCAAGAACAGCTTCCAAAAAAAGAAGCGATGGGACTGACACAGCTGGAATCAATATTTATATTCATCTGGGAGGTAGAAATGCATGTGAATATAAGATGCTGGAAGAATAATTCCCATAGAAAAATCTAATTTAAATCAAGGAAAGAGTAACATTTGTAGAAATGGAAAGACACATTACACTGGGAATTAGTCTTTCCTGGAATACCTAGGTCACTTTGATCTTCCATAGAATTATGAGACTACAAGTTAGTCATAATTGCTTTGTCCCTGTTTTTAACCTTATACTTATTCTCAGCTTCCTTAGACTTTCTCAAAGTCCTAAGCAAAGATAATGTCCTCTTTCCAAATTAGAGTCAAGCAGCATAAATTGTGCTCTTCAAGGGACTGGTTAAATGGTTAAATCTATCCTGTAGCTGATGTAAAGGACAAATTTGGTTCAAGAACCTGTGATGTTCCCTTTTTCCTAATGTATGTGCTGGCAAGATTGCACAAGAGGTTTGTACTTTGGTGCTAATCTCTTTGCCTGTGTTTCTAAGTGCCTCCGGCCTGTCTCAGGAAAAATCACTTGTAGACATGCCTTTCTAGATGTCTTATACCCATAAGGAATGGGCAGAACCAAAATTAGAGTTAGATCTGTGTCCTAATAGCGTGGTTGAGAGGTTGTACTCTTCGTTCAATGAGCACAGAAGCCTGCCCATAATGTAAGGAAGTTTTCTGTAGGAGTAAATGCTCATGTTTGTGGGTAAGGCTTTCGAAATGTTGTCTGACATTTTAACGCATAATGAATTAGTGATTTAGCAATGAAACAATGGGAAGAGTGAAGCCACCTGCATCTCAGTGTTGAGGCAGATGTGAGATGGCACAGCCAGCAATCAGTCCTATGACCCAGCCATAAATACAGACTGTAAGGAGAGGAGACATTTAAAGCCAGGAGAAAACAAACCAGTAAACATGCCTTGGATAAACTACAGTGACAGCCAGATCTTGTAAGCCATGCTAAGAAGAAATCCTTTTGGTGGCATGTGCCCAGGAAATCATGAGAAGCAGATGTGACACTGCACTTTCTTGGAAGCAGTCAGGATCTGATGAGGTTGGGTCTAATTTAGATAACAAGGAAGTGTCACCACATCCAGCCCTTGAGGCAGGCCCAGGAGACAGGCAACCAGACCAAGCTGTGCTTCAGCAGCTATTTCACACATGCAAACCACAGAGGGCCTTACTGTGGGGGTTATGCAAATTAAAACAGCAGGTTGTGCCCACAAAGCAGCATGACCAGAAGGAGGTAACCCTGTGCTTTGGGGTACCCCCTCTGACCTTCAAACTTCAACCTCCAACTCAGGCACTGCATTAAAAATCCAAAGATGACTTGGCCCAGGGGTTGAATTTGGTCCCAGGGTGAAGGCAGAGATATCCCTAGGTTCTTATTGGAGATGAAGCATTACCAGACATCTGTGCAGATGATGGGTTTGAAGCCCAGGGTTGTGCTGGTGCCCTGATACAGTTGGTGTGGGACACCATTGCAAAACCAAGAAACACTGTTTGGGCTGTCTTGGGGAGGAATTAATTTTGTCTATATCACTGGCTGCACTATGTCTTGGAGAGACTGTAGCCCAACTCAGGCACCCTGCTGCAGGGGAAATAAAGTTGGTGAAGTCCAGAAAGATGTGTCAAAGCCCCTTTTTGATTCCTTTTCAGCTCGTAGCTTTGCTTTGTCTGTCAGGGTGTTCGTAATATTTTAGCATCTGTTTCATTGAAAAGTAGCTGTTTTAATAGCACGGTTTTATCTTTGTCTTTTTTTACAGTGCAGCATCTCTCCATGCTGCAGTCCTGTAGCTAGGCTTTCCCATCCAAGATAATTAACCACTCATTAATTATGTTATGAAATGGCTGGAAGTTGCCCTTGATTTCCACACATTCCCAGGAGCTTATGACCAAACTGTCCAACTTTCATTTGGTCATGAAAAGGCAGCAACATAAAAGACACAAGGAAGTTTATCAGTGCCTTTACTACTGCTTTAGTGTAAAAACATCTGGACAAACATCCGCAGTGTCTAACAGAGATAGCTGAAACCCACATCTGCTTCATGTCTAAGTCAGCTGCCATGGCGCTCAGGCCTGTACAGCCATCCATCCCATCACAGTGGGGTGAGTGAAACCACCTTCAGGCAAAACAAATGTCTAAATTAGGTTGGTATTGGTAACTTCAAAGCTGTGTGTCTGGTCCCACTGCAGACTTCTAACCAACTGGCCTTCATGGAGCAAAAGCCACGGTCAGCACCTCACCAAAAGGGAGACACAACAGCTCCAGGAGTAAATGGAAGAGCTGATCCTCTTTCTCTGTCAATCATCCTGGTCACTTCAGTGAGCTTGTACTGTACCAGGAAGATACCTGTGCCACAGCAGAGATCTTCATGAAATCATTGCCCATCTTTCCTCATTTACCCAACAGTACTGAACAGGGTCTCCAGCTTTCTGCATAGTCACTCATCTGTGCCTGTAAAGGAAAAACTGTTGCATCCTTAAGGAGGCTGAGGAAGAAAGGAGTGACCTGGAAAGACTGTGGAGGATGGAGTTTTCTTGCAGAAGGGGCCACAAAGCAGCTGTTTCCAAGGTGGTTGTGTGGGATAGGAGCTGCAAAGTGAACTCAAGGCATTAAGTAGGATTTCCCTTCCATTTCTGGCTGCATCATAAATCCCTAATAGCAAATTAAGGCTTTTGTGTGTACCAGGTGTCCCAGTGGCAGAACTGAGGCATGCAGAAAACAAAAGCACCGGTTAAGCCACGCTTTCCAAGCATTGGGATGGTTCCATTCAGAGTTCAGGCAAAGGGGGGATGATCTTGTACCTAAAGTATTCTGAGAGATTCAGTCAAGCCCTGGCTCTTTAGCAGGGAGCTGTGGGGATACATTTGTAATGTGGTGGGAGGCAGAGCTGAAGGCCATATATGTAGATAAAGAGAGCCTGAGGAGAGATTTTTTTGATTTATCCCTGCTGGCTCAGGCATACATCTTAACCCTTATAGCGTTAGCTCTCGTGAGCGCAGCGTGGTGTCCTGCCCAAGCACCAGGACACTGGCTGCCATCAGCTGTGCTTCCCCGCTGTTTGTACAGAGCACAGAGCTAACAGCAGAACAAATCTGTGCAGACAAGCAGGGGCTGCAGAACTGTATCCCAGGGTGAAACAAGCCCCCCAAAGCTCAGAGCCTAGAAAGCTGGAAGGAAGTACAGGGCTGTGGTCCTGGAGGACGTTGGATTTAATGGCAGGGAGGTTTTTGTTGCTGGAGGGGTCCTCTCAGTGTTGACCTGCCCTGGCTCCCAGCTACGTGCATGAAGGGTTTCATCACTGGAGGGTGTACACGTATACGATGCCTATAGGGATAGGATTAGCCAGGTGATGCCGTACATGAAGAGGTCAGGGTTGGACACTTGGCAGAAGGAGGGAAGAAGAAAAACTCCTGAACTCAGATGGCTGCAGAGAAAAGCAGTTGTGCTCCCTCTGCGGGCTGGGAACACAGGATGCGATAAGAGTGATGGGAGCAATATGCCTCTTATGTTCCTTCCAGTACTGGCTGAGGGAAAAGCCACATTTCAGTGGCCCTCCTACACTGTCCTTCTCCAGAGGCTGCAGGCGCTGTGCTGGCCAAAGGGACAAATGAACAGGAGAAGGGCAAAGATGGATGAAGACACAAGAATGTTTCTGCTGAAGCTGCTAAGACCCCAGCATTGAGTGTCCTCCTGCACAAGGTCAAGGCTTCACACTCAGTGATCAGAGCACCTTCACAGCAGCTCATGGCCCCAGAAAGGTCTTGGTGAGGACACCCAGCACACCACAAAAACCTTTCTTTACTGAGCAGGACTTCTGAGGCAACCAAACCTCATAACAGCTTTCCAGACACACTTGTTTTGTTGGACATGTCCATCCAGGGGGGCCAGTGGGGTCCTAGTACAGGCTGCAAGTAGCTGAATTGCAACACCTTGTTCTTCACCAGGGCTGGGTTATGCCTGGCAAAATCTCCTGTGTGCACACATGCAAAGATGGAAAAATAAAAGGGAATTACTTTTCCTGAAAAATGGTGCTGAGCATCATTTATCAGAAATACAGACAGCCTTCCACATCACGCAGGGGCCCCACAATCAGGAGGGTCATGTGGAATGAAGGGTGGCCTGCAGGAAAGCCTTGTCCCAGTGCTTCCATTTTCTTAACTCATCTTTCAGTAAAGGAAAAGAATGCAGGCAAAACCCTGGATGGGCAATAAATCAGAGACTAGAAAATAAAGAAAGGAGGTTCCTATATTACTCTAGTCATTAAGGTCCTTTCCAACCCTAACTATTCTATGATTCTATCATTCTATCATTACATATGAATTCAGACGTTTGTTTGGATTTCTTTGGGTACAGGAGAAAGTGAAAGTGGCAGTCTGATACTATGAAAATACAGGTATTATAAATAAAAGTTTCATGAACTCTTTAAAATTAGGATGTTTTAATTTAAACAACAGTTACACAGCAATATTCCACTGTGAGTCAGCTTCCTGAGACCAAAAACTCTACGGGGAAACCAGGTTCAATTCCCTCTCTACAGCCATTTTATTTTGTGTGGTGCTCCTGAACAGATTCCTTAATTGCTCCGCATCTCAGTTTCCTCACAGCTAATTGTACTTCCTTTCCTGCAGATTATTTTATTTTGCTTTGTCTTACAAATGGTATTCAAAAAAAGCTACTCAGGATGCAAAAGCGTGCGCTGCACAGTTGTGAAATTAATGCTGTGTTAAAATCGTCTCGATTCTGCCTCTTGAACTTCCATTTTGGACTCTCCCTGAGGCACAAGTGGTTTGACAATTAAATTCTATAACATAATGCAGATAGGGGACAGAATTGAGGTTGCACACTAATCACCCCTTTCCTTCATCTCTAATGCTTGACTTTGAAGCCTAAATAGAGTTCTTTTAATGTATTGCTAAGTGTCACTTTTGATGTAATTCTAAATAAAGAGGTAAAAACTCAATTATTTTGTGTCTTTTTTTGTATGCATTCATTATACAGTATTACTAGAAAGGGCACGCTCACTACTCTGCATTGCTGTCACATCTACCACCTCTGCCAACATTTGGCCACCCCAGGTGGTTCTTGTATAAAGCAGAGTACTGCTGACAGGATGAGGGGTGGCCCACCAGGAGACAGGAGGAGAGGGGGGAATTGAAGGACCGTGATCTCTCTTTATTTCCATAGCATCTGATCCAGCCAGAGCTGGTCATCAGACTTTGGCAGCCAAGGCCACTCAAACCCACCCTGCCTCTGCTAACTTGGAGGCCCTGGCAATGCTCTTGTTAGAGAAGTATGTCCCATCGGTGGATCTGGAGCGGGCCCTCCTCAAAGCTCCCACCCAGCTCTGCTATGTGGACACAGATGTGCCTCAGAGCACAAGAACTGTCATGACCAATTAGTTTGAAAATACACTACCAGCTTTCTATGGAAAATGCAAAGGGACAGAAGAGAAATTGCTATTTTCAAAGTTCATAACTTGGCAAAACCTACATGCATTTTTATGGAAAAATAAAATTCATTTCCATAGCTCCAGGGATTCCTTCTGCAACATTTCAAAGGCTGGCTGCAAACACCAGCAATACAGAGCAGAAAGTATCAAATGATCAGAATAGATGGGTTAGTATTGACATTAGTGGTAATAACATAGTCCTGCGCCAGCCTGGATGTTGCTATAATCAGTCCCTAGGTTAATGGTGTTTCTTGTGCTTTGTGTGCATGGGTGCCACTGGGTGCCAGCATGCTGGTCTGTGTGAGTCCCCTCTGCATCAGTCTGGTCTGCTGTGGAAACCAGAATGAGGTGAGGTGTGTCTGTCTGATGCTTTTCCCTAGGGAGTGCTGACTGCTCTTGTGTGTGCAGGGGAGTTGTCAAAATATTCATTGACTCTGCAAAATGTGGGTCAGTGCAGCGTTATAAGTGGGGGGTTTTTGTGATTTATTTTGTTTCCATTTGGTATTAAACAATAGTATAAGAAAGCCCTTGTACAGCAAATGCCTACCCTGCCTGTGTTGTTTGAATCCCTTGGCAACAGGCAGAGCTTTCATATCAGTATCAAAAAGTAAGATGATCTAGAGAATTGAAAACCTGCTGGTAACGTAATTCAGTGATGAGAGCATAACAGCCTGCCTGTCCTGCCCAGGGGATTGTAGAAGTCATAAGGTGACCAAATTCCTGGCAAATGGACCAAACCCTGTCCTCTCACCAAGGAGGTCAAAGAGGGAACCAATAAGGAGGGTGCAGCTGTGATGGGTCCTGCTTATTCATAATGAAAATGAAAAAAACCCATTTCAAAATAGTGGAATAGAGAGAGAAACTCAAATAAAGATATAAACAGAATGAGCACAATGAGCCATTCAGCCTCATTCAATCTCAGGTTCAGGAAACACAGAACAAGTATTTTCTGTATTACACTAGCCAATTTGAACAGATCCAAGAACCATGGTCATTTTTCTAGGTGCCAACCCTCCTTATTCTTTTGTTCAGATGTTTTCTGAAGATATTTGGAATGAAGGATGCTGGTTTTGGCTGGAATAGGGGCAATAGTAGCTGGCATGGAGCTATGTTTTGAATTTGTGCTAAAAACAATGTTGATAACAGACCAATGTTTTAGTTACTGCTGAGCAGTGCTTATGCAGAGTCCAGACCTTTTCTGCCTCTCAACTGACCCAACCAGTGAGGAGGCTGAGGGTGAACAAGTTATTGGGAGGGGATACAGCCGGGACAGCTGATGCCAACTGACCAAAGGGATATCCCATTCCACACAGTGTCAAGCTCAGCATATAAAGCTGGGGAAGAAGAAGGAAGCAGGAGACATTTGGAGTGAAGGCATTCATTTTCCCAAGTAATCATTATGCATGATGGAGCCCTGCTTTCCTGGAGATGGTCGAACACCTGCCTACTCATGGGAAGTGGTGAACCAATTCCTTTGTTTTGCTTTGCTTGTGTATATGGCCTTGTCTTTATCTGTTAAACTGTCTTAATGTCAACCAATGCATTGTTTTCTCACTTTTACTCTTCCAATTCTCTCTCCCATCCCACCAGGGTTTAGTGAGCAAATAGCTGTGTGGGCTTAGTTGCTGGCTGGGGTTAAACCACCATAAAATGACATTAAGTCATTCCAAGATAACCTTATTCCCTGATGTAGATTCTACAATTTTTATGTAAATATCTACACTTGTTTCGACAGGTTTTATGCAAAAACACGGCCTTCTGTCTTTTACCCAGTCAGTAAAATCCGAATCTGAGGTTACTAACTATCAGACAGGGAGAGGGCAAAGTGGTGGCTCATGTCTCTGACCACAAACACCCACAGACCTCATTATGCAAGAAATGAAGGAGGAGAAAAAAGAGGGGAATCTACCTCTTAATTTGGGAACCCACATATCCAGAGCTATTTGCAAGCTATTTCATTTCAGTAGCACTTCTGAGCTGTCTCAGCTTGGTTTCTGATGAGAGAGGAGTTCATTGCCTTTACTGCTGGCACCACACTTGCCTCCTTCACAGCAGGACTTTCGCTGGGAATGAAAGTGGCTGTGCACTGACCATGCTGTGCCATGTGGCCATCAGGCCAGTGGCAGCAAGGAGCCCCAAGCAGCATGTGTGGAGGGAGGTTGCAAAGCAGGTCTCTGTAGCCCCTCACCATGACAGAGTTGCGCAAACCACTCCAGGATTAACCCACATGCCTGCCCCGAATTTCAAGACGAGACTGTGCTTTCCCTGATTCCCATGCAACACCAAAGGCTCCAAAATCCCATCAAGGAGGGCTTAAAAAGCTGTGGAAAAAGCCAGAATGTGAGTGGGAGCAAGCTTTCCTCCCTGCTCCGTGACTGAAGAGATGGGGAGTTGTTGTAAAAAGAAGTGGCTGGTGAAGCTGTCTTTATTTTGCCAGTGACTTCACTAGGACTCAGATCAGCTGTATTGATTTCTTCCTGAGAGGTAAACACATGCTTCTATCAGTGGGTAAACATAGTGCACCCAGGAATTAGTTGACCATGGTCATAGCAAAGGAGGTAGTAAACTCAGATATTGGAGTATTTGCAGATTGCAGCAGTGAAACTTATCTAACCTTTCAGCGGCTCTTTTAAGTGATATTATTATTAGCCCTTGTTCAGAGGATGGCAGGCAGGCAGCCAGTAAAGCACTTAAGAGTTTACCATCATCCATCTGCTCCTCTATAGATTTCAAGATTGTGGAAATTTTCCTTTTTAGGACTTACTTGGAACATGATTTGTGGGCCACTTGCCACGTTGCTATACAACTGTGTCTGTGTGCTTTAGGCAGAGGTATGTGACAGGTATTTTATCAATGAGGAACTCTTGATTGAACAGTATTTCCATTCATTTCTCTGCTTGTTTATTTGCTTAATAAAACTACCCCTCGTGTTCTCAAAACATACACCAGGATAACAAGCATTTTGCACTGCAGTGAGAGGCTTATACAAACACATACACACAGCCATCCAGCTCTTGATGAAATGAAGGTTAAAATTAAAAGGCCTTATTTTTAAAAACTTGAATGATGTGGGTTTCTCTTAATTCTTATAATTGCATGAATAGCTAGTACAGCAGTGTCTAGGATCCTACGTAGATGGTAGATGGGGATTAGTATCATGGCACTGTAGAGTGCTGAGACGCAAGAAAACTGAGCCCCTGCTCCAGACCCATGCAGTGTAAGTAGTCTTTTTATGCTGCTTTTCATGTGATTTTTCAGACTGTAGCCTGTCCAGCACTAGCCTGACAGAGCTCATTGCAGAGCTGACATTAATGGGTCTGAGAGCACTGAGGGCAAGTTCAGCCCTTCTGGTGAGGTGCTGACAGCTGAAGAAAGCTGATTTACAATGGACCTTGGTTTATGGAGAGGGTTCATATAAAGTTAGTCTTTCCCTGAATTCCTTCAGAGTTCCACATTCACTACTTCATAAATATGGACAAGATCAAAGGTGTAATTATGTTAAATTACATTAATTTACAAAAGCCTTCTGTTTCAGGCCATCTTACGGTATCATAGCTTTTGCCTAGGCTTCCGCAAGCCCCTGCAAAGCTCCTGCCTTTTACCTATGCTGCTCCACTGCCCTTGGCTCCCAAAAGTTGCATTTCCAAAACCTGTTGCTTTTCATTTGCACTTTGATGAGCTTGGGAAAGGCTTGCAGCATGGAGTCTCCCTGTATGCCCACAATATTCCTAGCAATGTCTCTGAAATGGTCTGTGTGCCAGAAAGCTGGAGTTTCTCCTTCCAAGAGGCAATTTGAACCATGGGGAAGTGAGCAGTATAAATTTACCTGTTATTCACTTTGCAGCTTAGTTCATCCACATTATGCTCTCATGACCGCAGCACCTTACATGCTTCTTGGTTTCTAAATGGAAGTGCTAGTGGTGGGGCAGTGAATTCAATTAAGAAGCAGTTCCTGCTCCAGACAGAGAAAGTGTCCTAACCCAGAGCAGGACATGGCAGGACTTTCCCAGCCCATTCCCTATCAAGGAGACTGGGTGGGTGATCTCCAAGAGACCCAAACCTTTAAGCTGTAGATAAGCCAGTTCTACCATGAAATAGCTGGGCGGAGGGACAAAATGATGCCTCCTTAAAATTGTTGCCTTTGGGATGGGGACAATTCCTGAAGGATAGTTAGCACTTAGGAGAGAAGGGCAGCTGTCAAGGTTAAAATCTGGACCTTGTCAGACCACGTGACACGCGAGGTGATTGCTCCCACCAGCCTTGCATAAGGTCACAGCAATTGGGCACGTGGCCCCTTGAAGTCTTTCCTGCGCTCCCATGGCTCTCTCTGTGCCTGCCTCCCCTAGCCTGCCACCTTCCCCAGGCTCATTTCCAGCGAGCGCCTGCTGACTTCACATACCACCAAACCTCTGAGGACCCGCTGTGTGTGCCTTTCACGGGCAAAGTGCACTGCATATTTCCTCGTGACTTTGGTGAGATTTGAGTTGGCACGGGCCACAGGTTTCAAACAACTGGGGGATGAAGTGCTGTGATCTGCAGGCAGCTCTACTGACTTTTGTGTTGCTTTGGTACATGCACATTCCAGTGTGTAAGGAGCACAGAAACTGGAAAAAAAAGAAAAAGGAAGACTATGACTTTGAAAGAATTGAAGTATGTGTTCAACTCCTATGGACTTCAGTGGGCTGTGGGGACCTGCTTAAACAGGGCTTCTGACTGGAGTAAGTACATTTGGATTAAACTTGGACTGAGAAATAACAAGCTCTTCCAGGTTTAAAAAATACGTCTTGTGGCTCATTAAAAATGGTTTTCCACATGGCTTCTCAGAACATCTGCAGTCAGTGCTGCTCCTTTCTCCACACAAACTCAATACAAGTCTGTATGATTCCTTTCCTTGACTATAAACATGTTTATATCTGGGAGAAGGCCCACTTCACCACAGAAGGCCTCTCTCAGCAGGGCTTCGCATCCATCCTTAGCAGCAACCTCCTTAGGCAGAGAATGGACTCTCCTCTGGCTTCCAGGGTGAATAACCTTCCACCTCTTGGCAGGCCCTAAAGCTCGGGTTTCCCACAATCCAGACACCATTGTTGTGAGTACAGTGGCAATGTATGAGTGTTTAAAAGTAGCAGTCATATTATTATTTTTCTTTGTACCTTTTGTGCCTGTAGAAGACACAAGGAATGTGGATAAAAGCTTCCAGAAACACCAGTGGCAATAGATCCCCCACTTGCAATACCTTGACTTTTGTTTTCTGGTTTTCAGGGCTTTTTCATTTTTTTCCCAGAAAACACTGAGCCCTCCCAGTTTTCAGATCAGGTTTCTCTGAAGAATTCTCAGATTGGCTGTCCAGGCGCACCAATTGGTTTTGTGAGCACTTAGGATGGGAAAAATCTGGCAGCCTGCTCCTCCTCTATAAAAAACTGGAGAAACATGAAGAATTGCACAGGAAAATGGCAGTTAGCAACCATGTTTATAAAATTGCAGAATATAAAAAGAAATAGAGTCCTTTCACTGTACTTGCTAAGACATCCAGTTTTCTGCATAGGCAGTTAACAAAGATAAGGTTATAACAACAGGTGTAATTCTGGTTTTAATACCATATAGATTAATAAAGAACAGTGACCAAAGGTCAGAAGAAGGTAACTCTAAGACTACTTAGGGCTCAGACTACTTTGAAAAAGCATTCTTTTTAGCCATTTTTATTTTCAAGAAGGCTTTGGGTGGGCTATGTCAGATATAAGAAGGAAGCACTGAACATGTAAAGACTTTCTTTACTGAATTATTTAGTGTTCATGAAAGATGACAGATGGGGAGCCTTTGGGACTCAAGCCTGCTTTTTATCTGCAAAACTGACATAGAATAAAAAGTGATATATTTACCAAGCTCCTTTTAGAGGCAGTTCCTGAGGCTACCTGTGTCCTGACCTGGAGTTTTTGCCAGAAGGGGGGATGATTTTGCTTTACCACCCTGCATGTATAGCCCCAGGTGTTCCTGCTGCAAGGTGTGATGAAAGCAGTATGTGTTGTGAGAAATGAGGCAGAGACCCAGCTCTCCTCTGGCAGAAGGGCTGATGCTCTCTCATCCTTTGCATGTTCTGCTGAGAGGTTGCCACCTGGGTCGAAGCAATCCCAGGCACAGTTACAGATTGGGCAAAGAGGAGATTCAGAGCAGCCCTGTGGAGAAGGACTTGGGGGTGGTGGTCGATGAGAACATGAACATGAGCTGGCTTCAGTGTGCGCTTGCAGCCCAGAAAGCCAACTGTATCCTGGGCTGCATCAAAAGGAGCGTGACCAGCAGGTCGAAGGAGGTGATCCTGCCCCTCTACTCTGCTTTTGTGAGACCTCACCTGGAGTATTGTGTGCAGTTCTGGTGTCCTCAACATAAAAAGGACATGGAGCTGTTGGAACAAGTCCAGAGGAGGGCCACAAAGATGATCGGGGGACTGGAGCATCTCCTGTATGAAGACAGGCTGGGAAAGTTGGGGCTGTTCAGCCTGGAAAAGAGATGGCTGTGTGGTGACTTCATAGCAGCCTTCCGGTGTCTGGAGGGGGCCTATAGAGATGCTGAAGAGGGACTTTTCACTAGAGACTGTAGTGATAGGGACAAGGGGTAACAGGTTCAAACTTAAACAGGGGAAGTTCAGGTTAGATATAAGGAAGAAGTTCTTTCTCTTTCTCTCTAACCTACACAAAACCCCATGTCCTCAGCCACTTTTCATAGGACATGCCTTCTAGCCCATGCACTAACTTTTTGCCCTCCTCTGGAGGTGTTCAAGTACCAAAATGATCATATTTTTTATATGTATTGATCAAGTACCACGTAACCATATGTTGATATTGATGTGATTTAAAACTCTGAAAATTCTGAATTAAGTAAGCAATGCAATCAGCTCAATCCAAATAGCAGCTTTAATCTCATTAAGTACTTTGTACTTACTTTTGAAACCACAGTTGAACTGCATCAGTGAATAGCCACTGATGACAACACAAACAACTTTTGTGCAAAACTTAACTTACATTTCACTGCTACTTGCATTCTGCTACTCAGGAAGATCTAATACTAAGACGTATATGCTTATATAACCTACAGTGTATGCACTGTACGAGTTCTAGCTATGTGTGGATAGAAATTACTATGTGATATTTAAGGTATGAAGACTCTCTGCTTCAGCCTGAATGAACTGAACATTCAAAAAGAAAAGTGCTGCAAGACATCATTTAAAACAGATCTGTTCCCTAACATGCATGGCTAAAAGCAGACAGGCAGATTAAACTGTGATTATTTAATGCATTAAAAATCAATGGGATATGTTCACGGGACAGCTGAGTATATCCTAGTTTGTGTTCTGAATTTCCAAAAAATCAGAGCTGCATTGATAACATTGTACTGCCAGTAATAACTACCTGGCTATGATTTACTGCTGTTTTCTGCCTGATAAACAAGCCTTAACACACTCAGTGACCAGACCACTGCAAGTGACATCTTATTATAAGCTGTTTCAAAATGAATATTAATGAACAACAACAAAATAAATCCTTTCAGCTACATACATAGAGCCATACATAGAGCCATACATCAGCCTTGTAGACTATTTCACTGATGTAACCAAAAGTAAAGGTAAAAATTTCCCTACACTTTCTTTATTGCAACGATTTAGGTTTCCCTCTTTTATTCTTTTCCCATATACCTGTGTTATAATAACTCCACACCCTCCAGAACAACTGGTCACAGCTTTGTACTGGGGCTGGCAACTTGAATCTGTACAGAATGCACATGAAGAGGGAGAGAGGTCGGCTCATGGTGGAGTAAGAAAATAGGCTCAGAGTCAGTACTTTATAGGATTTGTGGTACTACAGATCAAGCTCTAATTTAAGTTTTACTTGCAAAACCCAGATGCTTATCCCAAAGCATTGTTAGAGTGCAAGGTTTGCCTGACACAGCAGCAGGACCATGCAAACTCATGTAAGGAGGTTGGAACTGGGTGACCTTAAGGTCCTTTCCAACCCCCCTACCATGGACAGGGATGCTGTTCTGTTCAAGCCAGAGTGGGATCATACCACCCTTTAAACAACTGACCCTACAAATGGGAAAAAAGGACAAAACATGGAAATGCTGAGAAAGCTCTCATCATAGCCTTGTAGCGTATGAAAAGAATAAAAAATAAGGAGCTTCCAGCCCACAAAAGGTATGTCCGTGACTGATATATGGGGTTATGCCCCAGCAGCTTGAGAGGAATATTATCTTCTCCAGCAGAAGAAATCTGATTGAGAAACAAGCTTTGGGTTCTGAGAGGCCTGTGGTCCTTGTAGGGAACCACATCAGTTGACCAGTGATGTCTGACCATAGACCTGTCAGATAAAAGCATTGCCAGTTGCCTCAGAGCCCACAGAAGAGGAGGAGAGGTGTGTGTGATAGCAGGCTCCAAGCAATAAAAGGAGTCTCTTCAGCCCTTGGAGGGGGAATGTGTATAGAATGTAGCCCTGATGCAGTCCAGACCTTCTCTATGCTCTTCCAGGAGTCTCAGGACACCTGCAAAAGAAAGTATTCTTGCTGGACTGTAACTCCAAATCATTCCTCTGGAGACTGGCTAGTGTACTTCAGGCTGACTTTTAACACTGAACCAGTGCCAGAGCACAGATGAATGTGACCAGCAATGATCTGAAGGATGAGGTGAAGGAGAGGCAAGAGGCTGGCTGACCTGCCTCTGAGCATGAGAAGAGCCAGCTGTAAAGAAGTAAGCACCAAGAGAGGATGGCATGAGGGACTGGGAACCATCTTCCAGATATCCACATACCTGATATTGTGGAAGCACCAGCCAGCTCCAAGGAGGCAAACCCCAGAGGGGTCTTTTCTTGCAGCAGCTCTGAATCTATGGTCCCAAAGAGACCCAAGCAGCTGGATACGTTATTCTGTGGATCTGAGCCATGATGTCCTACAGAATCAAATTACACATTGAGGCCTGAGAATAATGGGAAGAATCTCTCCCTGACTGCCTGGGTAGCTTTCCACTCCAGCCTGCCGCTGTCTTGCACTGCAGAGCCCCAAAATGGACACCAGTGCAGTTTCATGAGTCCTGCATGGGGCACTTGTGAAAACCACCTCCCTCAACCTGTAATGCAACCCAAACACAACCCAGTAATGTCAGCCTGTCCCTGTTTTCACCTGTGCAGTCCCTTGCTGCTTTGGAGCTCAGTCAGGAGCTCTATCTGAACCAGAAGTTCTTCCTTTCATACAGATCGGGCAGTGCCAAGACTGGTACAGTGCAGGTGAGAAATAAAGGCCATTTCCATTTACAGAAGAATTATATTCATAGCTAATGCCAATACTGAGTTTTTGGAGGCCTGGCTTGAGTCAGAAAACCCCAGCACCCACCAGAGACAAAGCTGTGTCAGTCTGCATGTGGGTCTTACAGATTCCCATCTCAGCAGTGTGGCATCCTGCCTTGACCAAAACTTAGTCAGCAGAATTTCTGTACAGAGAAGATAAACCAAAACTGCAACAGAACCAGGATGCTGAAGAGGTTAGGTGGTGTTTCATTGCTGTGAAGAGTGCAGCAGAAGCTTGATGCCGTTTCAGGAATCTGGGAAGCGTTTCTCATGGGAATCTGGAGGGTGTGAGAGCAAAAGCACCTCCAGTATAGAAACAACCCAGTTACAGTGCTCAGGCCGGCAGCACAGGCAGGCAATCACGTATCACAGCAAGAGACATGCTGCCAGAGCACAACTTCGATGGAATATCAAAATCTTCAGCACAAAGATTCCTATCAAATACAAAGGAGCAGGGTAACTGATCTCCTATCATAGCAACATCTAAGATTTGAATTAACCTCCCTAGGCCTGAAATTTTGTTGCTTCACATGAGGCTTGTGTGTCTCAGGTTAATTGTGTGGACCTCTGGTAATTGGCCCAAATATAGCACAAGGAGATTTTCATGCTAAGCCAACATCAATACTGCGCATCAAAGGCTGCCCTGAATTCTCCCCCTTGGTCGCTCAGTCATCTTTGATCTAAAAAATGAAAAGAGTAAGGGATTTTGTTGTTATTTTTATTCCTTCTCCCCAGCCCAAGATTGAGGTTACTGAAAATACAGAGAAAAGGTGGCAAAACATNTTGATCTAAAAAATGAAAAGAGTAAGGGATTTTGTTGTTATTTTTATTCCTTCTCCCCAGCCCAAGATTGAGGTTACTGAAAATAAAGAGAAAAGGTGGCAAAACATTAAAAAAAAAAACCAAGTAAAGAGAAGGAGTGATGATGGAGTGAAGTAAACAGAAATAGTCTCAGAAAAAAGAGTTGCTGATGGGGGAAAGACATGCTGTAGACACAGGATATGACAGTGAATGCGGTGGTGAAGAAAAGCCTAGGTGTGATATTATAAATGAGGGAAGGGAATCAGTCCATGACTCCTGCAGGGTATGAGGATCAGGTCATCTTTTATTCAGTCATCTATGTGCCAGCCATTTGACCTCAATGTGGCCTGCTTCAGAAGCCACCAGGAATCCACTAGGACCTGTGGCACATACGCAAAAAGGCCTTGACCATTTGAGCCTAGTTGGGAATAATAATTATTAGGGAAACAGATATTCCTATGTGACCCTTGTACTACTCACATAAAAAACAGAGGGAGCTCATGTCACCCCCTGTTGCTAGCTACAGAGGAGGGAAGGAGCTGCTCCCTCCATACCAAGTCTGAGGGAGTAAACCAAGCTTCTCATGGGTAACAGACAGAAAGCAGAAGAATCACAGAGAGGAGCGTGTAGAGAGAGATGGAAAGCAAAAAGGAGAGGACACTTGGAATTCAGGGAATCTGGGGATTTGGGGATTCAAAGTCTTTGTTCTAAGACTGCACTGGGAACTCTCTTCTCCCAGCAGTCCTGAGTCCTTCCTCTTGACAGCTTCACAAAACAAACAACTTGCTTTTAGCAACACTGAGACCAAGTTGAGCCCTGGGGTTATGAAAGTTTGGCTCCAGAAAGGGTTGTTCATAAGCTTTCCATTCAGGCTTGAACTTCAGGCCCACTAATTACAGAAGGATGGATCCCCAGTGTGGAAACCTGGATGAACTCACAAAATGCACAAGGACATTCAGACCTTAATCCTCCAGTCTGGCCTCACTCCTAATTTACAGTCCCAGGAAATCTCTTTCCAAGAAAGCACCTTCTTCCTTATCCTGTGCTATTATAATCTCTCCTCCCAGGAATCTTGCATGCACTCCGTCCACGGAGTGCAGCTTTGGGGAATGAAGGACAGCAAAGTGTTTCTGACAGCAACAGAAAAAAACAATCTGGACACATGGATTCATAACCTTGCAAAATGAAATGTTTGTGCTCGTTTGATGACAAGCTAGTTTCTTACAGGGGTAAAAATTAGCTCTCGATGAAATACTGTGTTTTAAATCACCTCCAAATGCATGCAGTTCACTGACCCTTCACTTTCCAGCTTGGTCACTAAAGTGGAAAACTTGCTATTTACACATTCTGTGTATCATTTGTGTTCTTGGCTATAAAAATGATTTTTAAAGTCTGCAAATGAAAGAACAAAGAGAAATAAAAAATCAGGAACATGCAACAAGCAAAGAACCAAGAAAAGAAAGAAAGGAAATTCACTCCTGAAGCTGTTTGAGCTGCTTTGATAAAAATGTCACCAGATATTTTTGATGCATGCAAATAAAACCTCAACAAAAATTATTCCTGTTCTGTAACAAATCAAATACTGGTCAGAAATACATTTCAGAAGGCTGCTGATGTGAACCCCAAGGAAAAGAGACTCCATGTTTTCTATCAGAAATTAAAGCTATAAAGCAAAAAGACAAAATTTTGTCAGGAGTGAAAATGTGTTTGTCCGGGCATCTGGTGCAAGAGAGCATCAGGCAGCACCACCAAGGTAAACAGATGAAATATGAAGCCCCCTTCTGCATCTCTGCCAGAAAAACAGTGGGTATGTTTGACATGCTAAAAATGTGCCTACTGTTAGGCTGGCTTTGCATTGGAATCATTAGAAAAAAGGACCTTAGCAAACACAGCTTTTGCTGTGTTTTGCTGCTGCTGTATTTTTTCCAGTCTCATCGGTGTGCTTCTGCATTGCATTCTGATACCTGAGCCCTGCCTTTGTTGCGTGTTAGGGCTTTCATCAGCATGCCATCTGGAGCAGCATGCTCATACAGAAACCACTATCAATTCCCCTGCAAAGCCAGATAATGGGATTCACTCTCCCTTCTTCCTGTTACAGTCTTCTAAGGGCCAAATCTTCCCTCCACTTACAGTCCAGATAGTCTCATCCACCCAGTGATGCTCTCCTGCATTTACACTAATGCAACTGAAGGCTAATTTTGGCCCTAAGTTATTTGTATACTCAGATATTAACTTAATGTAGGCCATTTTGTGAGCTTGGTTCCTCTCTGTAACATGTATCAATTTACTGAAAGCAAAAGCATCCTTCTTAGCTTCCTGTATCACAGGTACGCTTTCAGGGCATGGGCAGGGAGTGAGTCTTCGTTTTGCCAATTATGGCTGTGGTGGCAATAGGATGAGATTGACTTGCATTTGCATCCATTACAGTATTGCAAGCCTTGGTCAGTGAGAGTATTTTATATGATGGGTTCCTCCTGTATCATTTGGCAACCAATCCTTCATAATCTGAAGTTCCCTTTCCTTGCTGAACTGCTTTCCTCCCAGTGGAGTTGGTTTGCATGTTGATTTGGAATAGAATGAAAACTCAGTGAACTACAAAAGCCTGTTGCAGAGATTTTTGGCAATGTATGACCAACATCCTCTTTTATTCTCAGCCCATTATTTTCTTCAGCATCTGCTCAGCTGATTAGTTTTAATGAGCAGTAACTCCACTGGTGCATAAGGGAATTCACAGCTCAGTAGGTAGGGGAAAAGAAAATGAGCAGGAGCAGTAGAAAATGGCTGCATGCAGGCCATCTCCAGAACAGGTATCTTTATATGCACATTAGACGTACGATGAGATGAAACACTCTGCTTGTACATTGCAGTCACTGTGGAACATTCCTGTACTGAGTAGTGGTTCCCATTGGAAGAGGCTCTATGATATACAAAACCACAGGTAGCTACTACAGATAAACAGCAAAGTGAAGTTATGTCTTGGAACTGTTGTGTCTCTAGATACAGGTAAGCCATTGTGAGTTATTTCCCTAAAAAAGCACCATGACATACCGAGCATGATCAGAGGAGGAAGCCTCTATGCTTGGATTCTGAATTTTGCAATTTCCCTCCTCCTTGAACTTTTGTCCTGTGTTTTCCCTTGGGAGCAGGTTTCCCCCTCCTACCCTGTGCTTGCACATGCAGAAGAGCAGCTTGGTGCTGAGCAGGCAGCAAAATGAACAGAAACCAAACAGCAGTGGTGTCAGAATCAGGCCCACACATGCTGTTTGCAGGCAATGCCGCCTCCTTCAGCCCCCATGTTTGTTCTGATTTCCATGCCTGGAACATGCGAAACCTTCAGGGCGTTGGGTCTCTGGTGGTTAATGAGATTCCTATCCTACATCTGTTTATGTTCACATATTCCTGACATTTCCCAAACATTATCATTCAGGTACAACACATACCTCTTCATTGATACTGTCTTTCTGTTCATCTCCCTTGCACCAGGAGAAGGAGCTGGACATTTCCGTGGCTCCTGAGAGCCAGCAGCATGGGCCCTTCCAGTCCAGGAACTATGCATTATGCAGTAACTAAAAACATTGGTTTTATCAGAGCTGTTCCCAGGCTGAAATTCAAAAACACAGCACTGCTCCAGCTACTAAGAAGGACAAAAATGACTTCTACTGCTGAACCCAGGACACACTGCAAGATAATTCAGGAAAGGACCGCAGTTTTGGTGGGTCTGAACAGAGCTTTGGCACAGCCTGGACCTAGGACATCACTCTTTTGCAGGTACTGCTGCAGTGCGTTGAGAGACAAGGGACTGCTGGATTTGGTTGCAGCTTCCCTCAGCACTCAGTGCTCCTGTGGTAGGATGTGGTCAGAAGTTTCGACAGTCGTTTTCTCCATTCAGGAAATGCTGAGTAGTTGGAACCAAAATTTTGCTTGAAAAAAATAGTGCTTTTTGTGGAAATCTGTGCATTAGAGGTCAATATAAGTAGACAATAAATCCAGTGTCAGCTTTTCCACAAATTAAGTGTTCTGACCAGTAGACTATTTACTAGCTCTTTTAGTGTTGGTTTTATTGTCAGCATATGAAAGATTCCTATTCCTCTGTGGAAAAGAGAATAAAATTCATAATCTCAAAAAGTGCGCCAGACTGTGAAAACCCTTTTCAGTGCAGTTTCATTTGAGTTTAAGAAATTTAGTTTCTCTCCACTACCCACAACTGTCAGATCATTTCATCCTAGTCAGTGATACACTGAAGAGACAAACTGAATAAAAATTAAAAAGCAAGACTGTTTTCTGTCATATTGTTGATTAAATAACCACTTATATCATGTGTCCTAAGTACAGATGTTGCAAAATCAGAAGAAAAATAGAATGAATTCAACAGGGGCATAAAGCCAGTGAGTTGCTATCTGTTGCCATCTGCCCCTGATGCTTCAGCCATCACATAGAGGCAGCTTGGCATGCAGAGGGAGCTAGTCCAGTTGATTTCTACTTCTCATCCTGGAGCAGAACCAGTGTTACACCTGCTGTGGCTTTCCCGCAGCGACCCCTCCGTATCTACATGCCAGCAGCCATCCCTCCTGATCAGGGCATGCGGTGCTCAGCTTCCCTTGCTCATGTGCTCTTTTCTCCTCCCGACAAAGGCAGTCAGGGGCATCACGGCAGGGTTTAATCCTCCGTATCACAGCCGTGGTGGCTCCCAGGCTGTGTTTCTCTGGCAGAGAGAAGAACCATGTGATGGGGCATCCAGCCACGTGCTCCATGAAAATGCCCTACCTTCATTGATTTCAATGAGGAACCCCTCCAGCCTGTGAAAAACTGGTATTTCCTGGCTCATAATGTGGCTCCATCACCTCCATCCTTCCCAAACTGTACCCTGCGCATCCCTCTTACCTTCCCCCTGCCTGCTGTGGAGCTGTGAAACACTCTTTCACATGCACTGGGCTGGGGGGACAAGGGGGACAAAGTAAAGGGATAGTAAGGGCAGGCAGGCAGCTTTGCTGCAAGGAAGAAAGCAAGTTCTCCATCGAACAAAGTCATTTCCCAAAATGCACAAACCACAAATGCCTACTTTACATCCACAGCAAACAGGGGTGCTGCTTCAGCATGGTGCCTGCGGAGGAGGGAGCATGCAAGGTTACTTTGCATTGTGTTACTTCTGAAACACAGCATTGAACTATTAAACTTTAATAGCACTAAAAAGGCTGGGCACGAAACCCTTGCTGCGCTTTTGTAATGGGCAAAGGGAGAAGCCTTTCAAGCCAGATTTATTTCCGTGCTCTTGGATACCTGCTGAGGAGAGACAGGTCTGGGTTACAAGACTCCACCGCCCTTCCTTCTGCCCTCTAGTGCCAGATAGGAAAACTAAATGTAAAGAATGAAGAATGCGATTTCCTTCTCTCAGTGCACTGGGTAAATAAAAGAGAAGGAAGAAAGCACTATTTGTAGCTGCACGCTTTGATACAGGTTAAGGTAAAACATGCCAGAAACAGTAAAGTCACAGGGCCACTGTCAGACAGGGTTTATGGTGCTGCTTGGGAGCCAACCACACCGCTGCAAAGGTGCTGGGGACAGGACACGGTGGGATTACTCCTGCCTTTGAGCTAGACCCAAGCCTGCCAAAAGCAATGAAGACTCCAAACAAGGCAGGCACTCGCTGCTTTGTGCCACAGGTTGGGACAAGTGTATCTCCATAACCTCTCAAGTATGGGTCTGTTCCACTCCTGCTGCTTCCTTTAGATTAAAACCCTCACAAAGCTTGGTGCCAAAATATTTACAGTAGGGAAGCACCTGCTGTTTAACACTTTGAACCTCATTTAATTCACACTTGTTCTTAATCTCTGCCTCCAAACACATCATCAGGCTGAGTCAAACCTGTTACCCTGACTGCTCTCTTCCCAAAAGGTGGTGTGAAAGGCAGCTGAGCTGAGGGAGCACTCCCAGTGCTGCCATTTGCTTCTGTGTGCTTCAATACTTGACGTCTTCTTGTTCACCAAAGGTGTAAGGGAAAAGCCACACTGCTATAATTCCAGCAGCTTCTACAAACTGGAGAGCTTCCACCTGCATATTCAGCTGCCAAAAGTAAGTGAAAGCTCCAGGACATCCCAGGTACAAACATCAACAGGAAAAGATGCAAAAGGCACATGAAGGACTGGCTCAATTTGAAAAACAGGGCTGATTGGTGCATCCCAAGGATGATGCTGAGGCCTGGTAAGCCAGTGCATAGGGCTGGAAATCAGTTGCTCCAAGGTGACTACTGCCAAGCAAGCCTAATGCAGACTAACATGGCAGAGCAAGCTTGGCCATCAAAGGGACAAGAGGCTCACAGAAGGACAGGCAGAACTCCCTGATGCACAGAGCAATGTCATCCTGCCCTCAACTTGCATCAGGCTGCAGTTTTGAAGCTCTAATGTCCTTTAGATGCTCGAGGCAACACACCAGTTGGGGGTTCCTGACCATCTGCTCACTCATCCATCCGAAAGGGCACTGCCCTGGGATGTGTGAACTGTTCCTCCTTGCTTCTCTTCCATATTCCAATAGTTTTCTCCTGCTTTCCCCTCCTACTGCTTTGCCTTTCACCTGGACCAGCAAGATGAGACCCTGACTCATGACATCCTGCCCAGGGGTCTGGCTGCCACAGGTGGCTCCCTTAGAATTGTCATGGGCAACAACAGCATCCCAAAAGTGCTGTGTTTTCCCAGTCTTCTCCCATCCTCTCCACTTTCCTCATCTGTGCACATCTTGCAGTCACAGAGGAAGCAATTAGGAGTGACCAGAACCAAGTCTTCCCTCTTGTCTTTGTTGCTTGACAAAACAAGAGCTTTAAGCCACATCCTCCCTTTGAAAAACCAAGTTGTGATTATGCTCGCTTTGCTTAATTACTCAATTTCAATTTCAAAATGCTTATTCTTGGTTTTGATCTATTTCTCCTGTGTATCCTAATCAGGATGTTTTGAGACCTTGGCATGAATTTTTCAGTGCGTTACCCTCTTGACTCCAAACCGTGCAAGGTGAAGAGCTGTTGGGTGCCACACAGCAAGAAGCTCAGGTTTAATTCCCCTGTTCAGTTAGTTCCTCACATCCTCCTACAAACAGGAACTCCTGCCCGCATGGGGCACAGGCAGTGCAAGGTGCCAGAGGAGCTCTCCAGGGAAGCCATTGCCACTTAGGGGTGCCCATGGCCACACTAAAACTGTGATCCACAGGGGTCTGCAGGAGATGGCATGGCAGTGTAGTTCCAGCTACAATGCAAGGAATTGGGTATGATGCTGCTAGCAGAGAAAAGATTCCAAGGCAAACTCCCAGTTTAGTCAAGGGTCTGCTGGGGTCTTTCCTCTGACATCAATAGGGGTTTCAGGAGAACACTCATTTTGTGTCCCTATTTCTTCTGCTCCCTGCTGCTCTCCAGGATTTACAATCTGACATACACTCTGTGGGAAGAAACTATGAAATACAGGAACTTCCTGTGGCAACTGCTTCTGCGGGCTGATACATTTCAGGGAGGTTAGCTATGCCTTTGAATACTGGCCCTCACAACCTGTGCTGCAAGCACAGTACATGCTCATTGTACCTTTTTTCCAGCTACTTGGGAAGCCCCAGCCTCCTGTTACAGTAACAGGTTGTGGAAATAGTCATAGCAGGATGCCAAGACCTGAACTCACCCAAAAGCATAGCACAGGCAAGGTAGGGGCAGTGGTTCTCTAAATGCTGTGAAACATGGGGAAAAAATGGAATAGGCATAGAAAAGGCTTCTTGTACAAGCAAGCTTGGGTGGAAAAGCTGAGGAAGAACATTTCTGAGGTTCATATTTACCTGTCAAAAGAGATGTCTGAGGTCAAAGCTTACCTTCGTTTACTCCTGAAAGTAGGAAACTGTTACATGCTTTTTGTGAATAGACAGGGTAGTAGCTCATAGTAAATGAGCTTTCTGAATGCAATTTTATCTTCTTTATGGAAATAGTTCTCAGGGCAGTTGGACAACTCTTAGGGCACATAAAGAGTAACACATGTGTGTGTTCCTTAACACTTGTACCCACCCAAGAACACTTGAAGTGTGGTTTGGGCAATGTGCTGCTGCCTTTGCCAGGAATGGCAATGGGCACAAGAGCACACTGGACAATGCTGAGGGTTAAGTCACCCTGTTCCCTGTCCCATGAGATGGGGTCCCAACTCCACCAGTGTTGTGTCAGATCCGTATGCAAGACAGCCTGCCCACATTCACCCCAGCTCAGCACTGCCTGTTCCCACCCATCATTAATCTGCTCAGCCAAACAAATGCTGCAGCAGCCAGAAGTAGTTTTCTACCTGAGGCTGGAGTCCTTTTCCTCAGCAAGTTGGTATTTCTATTGCTATCTTGGCCTGAAAAAGGTGTTAAAAGCTCTGACCTGTTACCAGTTAAATCCTCAGCCTGGAGAAAAGATGGAGGAGGAACCATATAGGTATAGATCAAGAGCTAGCAACAACTCCATAGGCAGGGTGATGAGGATCTTAGCAGCAGGTCCCACCGAATAGCTGATGGTTTCACTGATAGCACAAACACCTCAGCCCAAAAGCAGCCTTTCCCCAGCCCAGCCTGCGCTAGTCAACACCCGCAGCCACTGGAGCTGATGCACTGGATCTATCATTGAAATGCAAAGAAAGCAAGGGGGAAAGAGAGACAATGGTGCCCATTTTTTTTCTTACAGTGATAGGATGTATGTTTTTCTTACAGCAACATTGTGCTCCTGGGTTTTATTTTCTGTTTTTTTCTCATTTGCGTCTCATGTTTGTGTTTGCAGGAACCACCTTACAGTTATCATGTGTAAATAAATCACCTATCCAAGTGTTGCTTCCTGCCAGATGCCTCCAAGCCCCGTGTCATGCCCTTCACTGCTACACCCCATGGTGGGGTGCTTCAGTGTGCTGCCAGTTAGAGATACATGGCAGGCACTGGACTGCCAGAGCCCATGTTAGTGCATGCTGAAAGCACTGAGTGGCAAGTACAACAGGAACCCAGCATGGAGGTAGCCACCTTCCACTGGTACTATCCTTGGTCAGGTCCTGCCTGGGGCCCCCTCCTACCTGAGCTAGCCTGCAGGCTAGAGCTGGGGCAGGCACACAGCTAAGATGTTCCCTTCATCCAGCACAGTTCTGTGACCTCTGCCAGATGCTTTGAATTAAACCCACCCTACAGTTCACAGTGCAGATATAGGATGAGGCCAAATCTCTGCTTCCCAGCTTAGCACCCAGTGGAGCTGCTTGCCACGGGTGCCCTAGCCCCTGAACTTGCAGCTGCAGGTGACAGCTCCATGGTTCCTCTATGTCCCCTGCTGTGCAGAAACATCCGATCCCCATAGCCCGGTCCCCAGTGACTCAGATGCTTCCGAGGCAGCAGAGTGCATCAGCTGCGCAGCACAGCACTGACAGACATGCCAGGGAGAGGAACAGCCGGGGTTTGCCGAGGCGCAGCCAGAGGCTCCCGCCGTGAGACAGCTTATTTTTAGAGTGCTATAGCAGTGAGGATATGGCAGGAACCGCTTCCCTCCCATCACTCTGACGCCATCACCCACATGCCCACTAATTGGGTTATCAGAACCCATCAGGCTGCCGGGGAGAGGGGAAGAAGACATAAAGGTCACTTCTCTCCCCATGCCAATAGACAGCAGCATGCATTCAGTTCTGTGGTATCTGTTAATGGACTTTGGTTTAAAGTGCTGAAGGTGGCTTGTGGAAAATGGCCTCTTCCTGCCCCTCAGAGCTTCAGGACCAGCTGTAAGTCACTGTCCTCCCAAATCCATGACATATCCCACAGCTACAGCACTTAGAGAGGGCTTTCCTCTGTCTCAGCTGATAAACCATTTTCTGTATCCCTGATCTTGCCCTGACCTGTCATTATCCTTTCCTCTCTGCTAGACATTGCTAAAAATCACTGTGATCCCAGCTACCCTCCCTCTTCTCAGCTGCCTTCTGTCATTTTAATTTTCCCATCTGACAAAAAATTCACACTTGCCTGAGATGTTTAATGTCCTTTGTGCCACAGTATTTAACAGGACTCAAGCAATGTTGTTATAATCATCTAACACAGAGAAGCAGTGCAAACTCAGCAGCCCCATAGCAGCAAGAGACAAGCAACGTGCTTAACACAGCAGAGACCATATCAGTCCTTCACTCCTCAGGATCACACTTTTCCCTCCTTCCTACTTTTCCTTCAGTTCATGTCCAATCACTGATCCACAGACCTCGCTCCTTCCCATCCCCATCCTGCATGTCCTTCCAGCAGAAAGTTCCAGCCTGTTCTGTTACACTTTTCTCACACATTTTCCTTCCTCCAACTTGCTTCTTAAAATCTCTGGCACCAGCCAGGCTTTCGGTGAAGCAGCACATCTCTGCTCTTCATCTGCCTGACCATCTGCTTGAGAGAGTGTGGGGCAAGGCATGTTTCTGCAGAGATTTGTAGACTGAAGGCCAGAATGAGCCAGCATGAGCTAGGTCAGCTGCATAATAAATGCCATAGACAACCAGGCAGCAGTTCCCATGGCAAGTCCATCATCTTTGTATTATCAAAATGCATAACTTTACAGGGAGAGGATAGCTAAGGTTTGCAAATCTTAATGGCCACATATGTGAAGACTGTGAAGTCTTGGGAGAGCAGCAGTTACTCAGTACATGTGCACAGACAGCTAGCATTTTAAGCTATATAGATCACGTATATAATCCCATAAAACATGTTGAAATTCTAAATGTCTTATTCCAGCAAATAACAACACCCATCTCCTCAGGGAGATTCAGGAGCTGGTGCTGTGCATGAACCCGAACCAGCGTAACAGAACCCACCTATTCAAGCCAGCCCAAACACTACTGGGAGAAGCCCTAGCATTGCTCCTGACAGCAGGAACTAATGCCACCTTGCCCTGCAGCCCATGGCTCACAAGCCCTTCAAGCCCCATTATTAAGGTTACCCTCAAGAGTACTCTGCAGCTACTGATCCTGAGCAGCTGTACACCCACAAGCACAGATCCAGCTTTGCTCCCAGCCACCAAAAAGCTGCTATTTTAGCTCACCTAACATGGAAACGTATCACCATTCCTTAGCCTCAGGTGACTGAAGAACCTGAAAAACCTTAAGCTAGATGGAAGCCTGATATATGCTCTGTTCCCAGCCAAGGAGTACATGACAACAGAGGGGTATTTGCCCACCCCTAGCTCTACTTAGGTGTCCTGCATGTCTCCATTTTAATCCTGAATTCCAGTAACACTGCCAGACAGATGCAGGAAAGACTAAAGTCTCTGCATCCCACAGCCGTAACTGGTTGACTCGTATTTGGCCCCAGTGATAAGCTAGCTCTTACCAGCTCAAGTCAGATCTCGCTGCAAGTCTTCTTGAAAGCCCAATTATAGCCCAAATCACTAAAAGTAACATTAGCCTGAAGAGGTCTGGAACTCCTCTCCTCAGCATCAGAAACACCTAAACTGAAGCCCAGCAGCATGGGTCTAACCTCTACTCCAGAGCCTGAGGTGGGGTTAGAGGGGGTGATTTAATGAGCCAGTTGTCTCCATGAATAAAGGGCAAGGAAAACTAATAGATGCAAACTCATTTTAGAAGTGCAAGTATTAATTATCCTTGCAATTGTAAATACAGCCTTTCAGTCCAAGAATCGGTGTTTTCTTTTTAAAGTATCACTAATGCTTCCTCAGCACAAGCTGAATCTCTTTAACAAATACAGTGTGATAAATGGTGTTTGGTTGGATATCTACGCATGAGAACATACTGCAGGCATCTCTGTGAAGTGCTTTTTGTATCACTAAAGACAAATGGCTTCAGTATCATTCTGGGTAGAAGCTGACATCTTGCACATAGTTCACTTGGGCCTCCCACAGCGAAGAACACTGAGAAGCAACACGTAGAGCTCTCCACTGCAAGCTGGTGGGAGAAGGCTGGTGTGCCAGGCTGCTATGCAATTTATGTTCCAGAATGTCCTTGTAATTAGACAACCTCTTAAATACTGTGGAATATATAAAAGGATCCTTTATCTTTAATCTTTATCTGCAGGTTTCTTGCTCACTAAAAAGATGCATTGTCCATGGTCAAAGAGAATTGACTTTGATAATTTGGTATTTAATACCATATTTTAGAAATTTTAAAAATCAATACACTCTAAAGAGCATGGCAATTTACTAGCTCTGGCAAGTTCCTTTCTTTAAGGACAAGTATAAGCAAAGTAGTGATTGTTGTTGACTTAATTGATCTAGCAACACTGATGAGTATTTCTCTTGAAAGACACTCTAAAGAATAGTGCTTTCCCTCTCTGTACCTCTGGGCTTAGACTCTCAGTTACCACAGGAACAGGCAGTGTGCATTAACTGATCATGTGTGTGCTCTGTCTCTATCAAACATGAGCTATTTGAGTTAGCTCAGCCCTCTTTCCTACAGTCCTAGACCAGTGTTGAGAGCAAGAAACAGCAGATGCATTCAGATTATTTCCTTTGAATAGAGCAGCCGAGCCACATCCAAGTGACTAAGTTCAGATAAATTGAGTCATCAGATGCCCATTTAAAACAAATCAGCTTAGAATGGCTATGCTGCATTTGCCAGTGATTTAATGCACTAGAAGTATATTTAGAAGACAGGGATAATTTCCTAGTCCTTGAAGAACACTGAGAAAGCAACTGCTCCATCTAGTAAAGTATTCCCAGATGCAGCTAGAAAGGCTTTCGAAGCATTAGTTTACTACAACATGTCTCTGGCTAAGAGTCACTTTTAAGGTTAAAGAGATAGGGTCTTTAGTTTTTATAACACATACAGCTGGAATAAGTGGCAAAACAATGAAGACATCATAACCGCTTTGCACAAGTTCTGTTTCTTCTCTTTGACCAGATTAAGTAGCAGCTGAAATGCAAACCAGCACTGTTGCTGCATTATTTTCTATAGACTGGAATTTTAAACTCCAACAGGGAACAATCTTCAATGCCAGCAAAGCATCTCACTTGAGCCAGCTCTGCCATTTACACCAATGGCAGGGATGTGGTGGTGGGGCAGCAGGTCAGCATCACCAGCCAGCCTGTGCAGCCTCCCTCCATCACTGGCCACAGAAGCCCTACTTGCAGCAAGAGGAGAAAAAGCTTTATTCTTGAAGACTAATTTTTTTTTTAGCTTTTCCCTATCTATCCTTGCCTGTCCCCCTGCTCACACCTGGTTCAAGCTCCTTTCCTGTGTCCCAAAGGAGCAGGGAAAAGACCCAGGGTGGCTGGCTGATGGGGGTTTGGAAAGGAGGCTGGGAGCAGGATAAGAACAGGACAATACCGGACTAGACTGCTTGGGAAGATAGTTTCCACTGTAGAAACACAATAAATGTACCAAATAATCTGTCTGCCATGGAGAAAACAAAAGTGAGGTGATAGCAATTTCCTGAGGGCCCTTCTAGACCTTTTACCTCTATTACTCTGAGGCACCAATCCATACTTCCAAAAATTTACAGTCTTGTAATAGCAGACACAGGCTACAAGAAAAAACCCAAACAAGTACTGTTCAAGAGGTGGTGATTGGAGTTATAAGCAGCCACTGTGACTCACTTCGGGCTTTGTCAAGTGCTACATAACCTCTTAAAAGAAGTAGACTTCATAAATTTTCCAAGTCTCCAGTTATGCAATGCTAAGGCAAAAGACAACTAGAATTATTCTGCCTGGTGTGGAAAAGTGCTGGCAGGTAGACTGCTGCTGAAGGGCTGGATCCAGTTTTAGGCTCTTGATAAAAGAAAAGCACAAGCAAACTGGAAGCAGTTCAGAGATCCCCAAGGTGGCTGAGACTGGAGCACTCACCTTGGGCAGATGGGCTGAGGGAGCTGGGCTTGGTCAGCCTGGAGATGGGATGGCTTTGGGGAAACTTACCTGCAGCCCCCATACCTATGGAAAGCCACCAAGGAAACAGAACTGGACACCATACAGCAGGGCAGAGGGAGGATGAGAGTGAAGAGGCAGATGGGTTAAAGGAAAAACACCTTCCCTGTAAGGACGGTCAAACATTGGAGCAGGTTGCCCAGACAGGTTGTTTCCAGCCTTGGAGGTTTTCAAGACCCAACTGATCCTCCTTTGAGAGAAATGGATCAAGGGCCTCAAGGGATCTCTTCAGACCAGAAGTTTTTACCAAATCTGCACCTAAAAAAGGATTTAACAGCAAATCCAAAACCATGCTATGATTGCAGCAACTTCCAAAGATACAGAAAGCACACTATGTACTTTTAGATTAATAAAGAACTGTATCACTTGTCTGTTTTCATGTATGAAATTGAGTTCACAGATCAGGACATCCAGCTCTAGATATCTACCCAAGGTGTGTATATGCATGTCCTCATATTTCAGTGGAGCTGAAGAGCTACCCAAGCTGATCGAGATGCAGGGCCAGAATTCAGCTGATTGAGATGCAGATGAACAGCTCTCCAGGCTCCATTGCCTATTGATCCCATCTCCACAGACTAAGCAGACAATTCAATTTACGTACATCTGCAAGCTGAGTCCCAACTACTGCCTTGTAGTTTATAACTTAATTTCTGTGTATTATATACACATTCAGTGTCCTTTTATGCTGTATTAGCAGACAACAGATCCCACTTAACTGCTTACAAGGCAATTCTAGTGTCATTTCCCTGGGAGTTTTTACCATGCTGAGGTCAGTCTGACTTGGCAGCTGTGGATAAGAGATGGAAAGACAGCGTCATGAGTAGAAGTGACAAAACATCTTATGTATCTCAGTGGAGTGGTCTTGCACTCATGGTGCTTATGTCTCCACAGGGCTTGAGAAGCCCCTATGGGCTAAGCCTGCTATTCTCTTCGTGGTGTGAAGCATTGTTTCCCCTGCACTCTGCTTCATTTCTGTTTACTAGATAGTACCTTTTATTTAAGCCACCAGTTCTTACAGAACCTGAATCCAGCCAGAAAACATCTGGATGTGACTGGAAATACTGCCAAACACCTGAAGGTGCTTGTGGAGCACACCACTAATGCTGCTGAATCACCAAGATTGCCCACAGCCTGAGGGCACACAGACAAATGTTCCCTGACCCAGGACATGCTTGGAGAACCTGGAAGGCACAGGGAGATCCCCAGCTGCATGCAAGCATCACATTGCACTAGCAAGACTCTTACGACTGCTTTATTCAATAGTGACAGTGGCAGGTCGTGTGTGCTGTCATAAATCACCAGAATATTGAGCAAGTCCTCAGCCCTACCTATTCAGGGCATTACTTTGTGCCACCTTTGCTCCTAGGAGGCCAAAGGTGGCTAAATGGCCAACAGTCAGAATTGGACTAGCTACTCAAGTAACTCACATTCCGTTTTGACCTGCAAGTGGAACAGCTACATGGAACTTGAGGAAATATTGTTGGAAAATGTTAACACTTTCTGTAGAAATTTAAGTTTTTTTTCAAATTTAGATGTGTTGAAATAAGATATTTGAAGGTGTGTTCTTTGAAAGATTTCACCATCATACACTTATTGATAGCTTTGAAACACACAGAGCTTAGGTCTTCATGGAACAGATAACCACAGGCTAAATCACCACCTGGATCACCAGCTAAAAAGACTGTGTAGGCAAGGCTAGCCACAGACACCGCAGGGCCTATTTAACTACTCATCTCCAACCCTCTGCTCCCACCACACAGCAGGTCCTGCTATCCAGCTGCACCAGCAGGGCTGGCTGGTGGGACCCTAACCATTGCAGCACACCGAGCTGCTTTGCCGCACATCCTAAGCTCAAGCTTCAGCTGAAATCAGAAGACAAAAAAGCAAGAGCAATCAATGTTTCTCGTATGTGCTACAGCCTGTGAACTGTAGTTCCTGGAGAACACTCACAGCCTTGGAAATGAGACTGCTGGATAGGCCATACCTGCTGAGCCTCACTCACTCTGTGCCTGAGCTGCATGCACAGCATACACACAGCTTTGGCTCCAGTTTCAGAAGGCATCAAACACATTTCATTAGGTATCAATAATTCCACCCATGTAGATTTCATACATCTGTCCAGCTTTGGTATGTTTTACAACTCTAAATTCATCCACTTACTCCTCCTTCCTCAGAGCACCCTTAGTTATGGTAGATTTACTACTCTTGCAGACACCATCTGCCTACAGTAAATGGGATGTAAAGCTATCAGACTGCAAGATGCTTTCCATACCATATGTGCGTAACATAAGCACACAGAGCAATTTGCTCTTCAAAGTGTAGGAGAGATTAGGGGCCGATTTTATCTTAGACCCCCTTCCCCCAGCACATAAACGCTTTGCCCTCCATTTTGCAAAACTGTGAACTGCTTCCAAGCAGACATGCAGACTTCTAATAATCTATCACCATACATCAAAGATTCAGGACATTCACAGCTCGTACATAAGAATATTCAATACTCCTCCCTTTTCCCCATTGTGAAAATAAGGCTTGAAAATGACCAAGTGTGATGAGCTGAGCCATGTTCACCTGAGCAAGCAAAACTACATTTAAGCCAGTTTTTTTCTTACCTTCCATTTGTCATACAGTAGTTGTGCAGATACTCAGTTAGCTTCAGCCCGAGGCATGAACACACCAGTCTCCTCAGGGCACCAACTGCTCATTCCTGTCCTTCCGCCATCTTGCCGACGGTGCAGCAGCTCTGAGCTCTGCCAGTGGGGGCCCGTCGGTGACAGAGCTCAGGCCAGCCTCTTCACTGCATTTCTGTGCGTACTCAGCCCAACAGCTCTGTAACAGCATTCCATGTGCCACCTCAACAGGAACAAATGTCTGCCTGATCAACTTCAGTTGAACATGGAATTGTATGAAAGATGGATATCCAAGTGGATGGAACTGAGCTACTGTAACTGGATGGCACCAGGGTGCTCTACTGCTACACAGTTTATTCTCTCAAAGGCAGAGATGAAGGGGGCAACATTACTCAAGCCTATAAACCAGCAAAATTTGGAATTCAATCACTTCCCTGAGTTTAGTGTTTGCACTCCTAAAAGCCTGGTCATGAAAATCAACATGTTTGAATTTCCAGAGGTTTGTGAAATAAAAGCATATTAGAAAACTTAAAACTGTGCAAAATCTTTTTCTAAAGAAGCTTTAAGATCAAAAAGCAGCGAGTCACAGTTTCTGTGACAGTAAGGAATCTCTGGCTACTCAATTGCATGTAACCTGACCAGAAGCTTACGGAAGAGTAAACCTGAAGCATAATACTGCAATACTTCCCAAGATGGTTATGAAGACCAGCAATTGTTAGTACTTTGTGCTTACACCCATGGTTAAACTTGGTCAGCTGCAGCTCAATGAGAAACAAATCTAAAAAAGGAAAAACGTTTTAAAGTATTTCCACAATAAATCTTTTACTCGGAGGGAGGCTATCTCAGCAGCTCTTCTTTCCTAGAGGCATGACCAGGATAACCTCCAAAACCAGCCAAAGCCAAAAATAATCCCAAGACATCTATGGATTCAAGAGCCATGCAACCAAAGCATTAACCCAAACATTAAAATCCATGTTTAAAGCCAAGTCAACACCCTCTCTAATAATTTGAGGAATCCACTAATGAAGATTATAGCCTCTAGTAAGCAATGCATGACACCAGCTTTTTGTTTTAAAGAAGTTAACTATAGTTACCTATGAGATAGGTATTGCTGCCTTTGGAGTTACAGTACAGGTGTTCCTGTTGCTGCTGCATAGCCTTAGGTGATGGTTACAACAGTAGTGCTGAACAGCAAAGCAAGTAAAGATTTTTGTTTTCCCAAAATCAGAAATATACCATTTCCAAAAATGGGAGCAAAAGACAAAAGGTAGTGAAAAATACTGCTGAAGAAAGGTTTAATTAAAAAAAATCCGGAATTCAACAGTGCCTAAATCTTTATTTTTCTTAACCTACATATTTTTTTTCAAATTAGACAGTTTTACATTTTATGACACAAAAGGAAACTTAAATTACTGAGTTTACATGTAAGCTTGATTCCAGTCTTAATGGAAGAAGAACAAAAACAAAAACCCTCAAGAAGGCTCCCGTATTACACTTCTATTTCGTGAATTGGCAGCTGTTAGGTCTCCTCAGAAGTCTTCGATTGTCTGCTGCTATTAGTGTAATAGGTTACAAAGCACAGAAGAATCCCTAACTGTAGCTAGCTGGAGGAGATACAGAGATAGGTATGCACCATTACAGTCAGCTGTTGCTCCTATATGCTGCACCACGTTCAAACAAGGGCCTCTCTCTGCCAACTGCTCAAGTCCGTGAAGGATAATGCAGCAACGTAAAAAATTTGCCACCGTTCACAGCTTTCTAAGTGGCAAACAACAGCATCGTGGTGGGGGACTGATCTGAAACATTAAGTTTTAAAAGCAACCTTTGGTGTTTTGGTTCTATAATTCCTGGAAGAGGAGTCGCAGATCCCATTTTGACTTGGTTTCAAAACTAAAAAAGCATCACCACACACTCCTACAAGGTAAAATGCCAGTTTTAATTCCTAGTATCCCTGTACCTTGAACTCAGCTACTGCTCTTGGGAGATTTTCATTTTAAAAGCCACATTTTAATCTCTGTGTATCGTAGCAACAGTCCGCATGCAACTTCACAACTCTACTCCAGAAACTCAAATTTGTCACTGAGTGGAAAACCCCCAAAATCTCAAAGTAAAATGCAGTAAGGATAAGTTGTACATTACACAGCTATTTGGTGTGTCACCTTTTTCTTTTAAAAAAAGCTATAAAAACCACATCAGAGAAAGTTTAAACTTCTGATGCAACAGACTGTTGCTGGGCAAGCAATAATTACAGTGTATTGACCTAGCACAAATGGCAGCAGAATACATTAGAACAGCACAACACATCCCCCTGGTCTCCATATATCACCGTAGGTACCAGTTGAGTATCATGACTAGCTGTACACAGTCTCTGTAAGGAACCACTTGTGATTGTTTGCAGCTGATAAGCCTTTCACTTGCAGCAGACAAACAAAATGAATCATACAGCTGGCCTAAACCATACACAAATTCTAGCCACCACTTTCACTGCCACTGGGGAAAGGAGAAGCATGTTAAAAATCCAATGACAGAACTAGCTGAGCAGTTTTGGTGATGTTGTCAGAGTCCTATCTCCTTCCACAGCATTGACTCTTTGAACAAGAACAATCAACGGATTCCAGCATGCCCTATTCTGCAGCATACAATAGGCTGGATTTTAAAGGTCAACTAGTTACCAATCGATACTTATAATAGGAAATTTATCAGGAGTCAACTTCTATAGTTACTTTACAGTTCTACAAATCATACATTAAGGAAAGCACTGATAATCTTGAAAGCAGACAAGTAGGCTTCAGTGTATATTTTTTTGCAGTCTAAAGTTTTTTCCCAATTAAATCTGATTTTATTAATGACAAAAAAATTACATTTTGACTGCTGAAATTTACTATTTACATTGCAGAACACTTCTCAATTGGTTAAATCACTTGTTTCTATAGGGACCTAGGAAAACATTTGAGGGCTTTCAAATAAGACTTTCGTTCCATTTCCCTTTTGCAGTGAAGAGGCAGAGTCAGTTCAGCACACCAGAATAAAATAAGAAAAAGAAAAAACAACAAATTAAAGTAATATTCAAACCACAACATTTAGTTTATCTACATCCAGCTCAACAGCAACATTTATAATATCAATAATTTTTATCAGATTTTTTCTTTAGGGTACCTTTTTATATGTTCTGATTATTTACAACTGTACAAGCAAAGCACACACTTCCAAGTGCACATATTTAATACAGTATTGACTATTTGCATTTACAGGTTTTTCAACAATCTGAAAAAGATCAACTGTTTAAGATCTTTAAGGTATATTACAAAAACTGCTGCTAGTTCCTGTACTACAGTATGTTTACCCAGTAAGACCAGTGACAATAGATACATACTGTAACTGAGTAATTCTGTATTCCACTCGCGCTAACCCTCCACAGGGTCAGATCTCATTAACTCTAAGCTGTCTTGTACAAAAGTTAAGGCAAAGTCATTTTCAAGTTTAAATAAAATTCAAGTCTTTAAATATTGGATGGAAATAATTCTTTAAAAAAATCAGTTGTTTAAATAAACACTTTTGTGGAATAAACTTGTACTGTCATAGTCAGCAGGAATGAGTTTTGTCTGAACTTCCTGCAGTTTAAACACTTAAAGAAAAACTTTAGGCATTTTAAAACAAAAATAATTTATATTCAACTTTATTAGAAACTTGCTAATTTAGTGCATCCTTGTCCTTCAGAAAGCGCATCACTTCTAAAGTAAATAAGTGTGAGAAACCTCATCCCAGAGGTAAACATCAGGGATCTCTTCCTCCACCACACAAAACAAACACCATTATCTCACGTCCTGAAAAATTTAAATCCGTATGCCAATGCCTGTAGTTACAGGAAGATGCCAACACAAGGCTGACTACGATATGAACTCTCTCAAAGAGCACTTGGGGCAGAGGTTAAAAAAAAGCCTACACAGAGCACAGGGGTAACCAGAATACACAGCGCTGACTCAGTTAACTCCCTTACAAGCACAGGGAAGCTAAGGTTATCACAAGAAGGCTACAGGGCTTTCTCCTGATAACATCCACTAACAGGCTTCACCACCGCAGAAGCTCAGACTTAATTCTTTCTATTCACAATGTGCTTTGTATTTGCAAATTATAACATCAGTTTTTCTCTGGAGTGAGAAGATGGTTACTTGCTTGCAGTAAGTCACAAAAGGAAATATTTCAGAAAGACGGCTATGGTGCTCCGTAAGATTCATCTTGTGTGTGCAAATCATCAAAAAAAGAGTCAATTCTTAAAAATGCTAGGAACAACTCTCACTGAACCTAAAAGTGCAAGTTCGTTTGCTGACACTTAGTACAGCAGCCCAAGAAAAAAAAAACCTCAAGGTCACATACCAGTCTGAAAAATGTATCTATCTCCTTGCACTCTACACACTCTAGCTGCCGTTATCAGGCGTTTGGACACTTTAGATATGTACTTGCAGACCAGTTTATTAAAAATATCGCAGCAGCACATTTCTGCTTAACAGTTTAGAAAAAACTTACTATACAGAGCTTGCACTCACACAGCCACAGAGAGGCTTAATAAAAAGTTGATTTTCATAAAGACAAATATTTTACATCTTGAAAGGAAATAATCACACTAAGCTTCACCTCCAATTAAGCACCAACCTAAATGTAAGGTTCAGAACAACTATCCAGAACTATCCAGAAAAATAGAATGTTTGTCCAAGAGGGGAAAAAGTATTTCACAGAAAAATAACTTGCAGGCATAGTTATATGCCTACTATTCACTGCAAGCTCCTAACCAGCAACTCATTCTCAGGTATCTTAGTGGGAACATGGGTTTAATTTGTGGGAAGCAGACCTCTTTTCAAATCCCCCCAGGTGTTAGTTTCACTGAGGAGATTTTGGAGGGGTACTCTGTTCTTTGTTTAAACGTTTGCCAACAGCTGGAGGGGACGATCTGCGTCCTGACTGTCTCCTCTGGTCTTTGGGTTGTCCGGGATGTGACTTTGCAGGAGGAGGTTCTCTGTTTTTCTCTATTGTTTCTGTGGGCTTTCTTTCTTCTTTCCCACATGCTACAGTGTTTGGCTTCTGGTCTTTCTGGGGTTGCAACGTAGGAGGATCCTTAGTTGTTCTCTGGCAAATTTCTGCATAACTAGGTTTTCGAAGTTCCTGTGAAATCAAAAGCAATCAGGATAGCAGAGTTAAAGCATCCTGAGAAAATGTAATTTATTTTCATGAACAAAAAACCAGAAGTCTTTGTCGCCAAAGACCGCTGCACTAAAACACACAGATGAGGGCCTGAGTGTAATGTTTACAGAAGCTGTGCAGACAATAAGGTTCAAGGTAAAATGCAAAACAGTATGCCAGAAAAATGGGATACTGTGATAATGCAAAATACTTCTGATTCAAGCAAATTCTAAAAAAGCTGAAAGATGATGAATACTCTGTTTGAAATATTAACATATTTATTGATACTTCTAACTTCATTCTACCAAGAAGAGAATGCAGGTAAAAAACCTATGATTCACCAAGTTATCTTGAATATTTTTGCACTGTTAATTTCATAACTGTATCATGAAAATAATCATGTGGCCAGCAACACTCGAATTTAAGGATGCTGGGCTCACATGATTAAGCAGTACTGGGTAGCAATGCAAGCAATTTTCTGTTAAATGCATCAAACTGGATCATTAAGAGAAAGTGAAGTAATAAGGTCACTTACTATGGCAGCCCCATTGACTTGTACCGATTTACATGCAGTACTGAGTGTGGAAGAAGAAAGCCTTTCTGTACTCTGTGTCTCTTTCTGCGGCTTATCCACAACCTTGCAGTCCCTGTAAGCATCCAGGAGGAAGCAAGGCTCATGAAAAGTGAAACTTCAGGATAGATGAATTATCTAATAATGGGTCTAAAACAGTATCCAAGTATGACTATAAGAAGTTATAATTTTCCGAGCAAATTGTGACTAACATTACATTTAAAAATGCTATCAAATATTAAAAGAGATATTCCTGTGGAACTCGACACTACCTATAATTTATGACATTCTGATACCATTTGGTTATTCAATTATCTTGCTTTCATTACTCACACACCTCAATTTTATTTGCATGTTCCATATGTAGTCTTACCGAAAACTTTCTTTAGTATATAGAAAACGGTACTGCCCACAGGATTGTGTGTTTGCTCTCTATACTTCACAGCTATCTACATACAAGGCAGTAAGGTATTCATTAAATATTTGCAGAGTAAAACACAACTCCGAGGTTCTACCTGCTGTATGACTATTGTAACGGAACCACTGTTAAGATGTTGTTCAGAAACCACGCTTTATTGCTTTTACTACAATATACAATATTATTTCATTCACTGATTAAGATTTCAAATAGCTATGTACAGTGTTCTACCTAGCTATCTGAGGAAAGAAAATGCTAGTGTGATTCAGAGCAGAATAATTATAGCCATGTAATTTAAGTGCTTACTCAGAAGACTGGGGTGGCGAAGGAGACCTTTCAAACGTCCTGGGCAATGTAGAAGAAACTGGCAACATGGGCTCTCGAGGAATTCCCGACGGAATAGTGTTTGTACTTGCATCCACATTAATGTTCTGAAGAAGAATACAAAAAAAGGCAGAGAAGGACAATCATAGTATCCAATTAATATGGTTTGCCTGAACATTAACATTATCAGGAACAGTTTACAAGTTGATTTATAAAAGTAAAGTAACTATAGGGAGATACAATACATATATTGGACCCTTCTGTATGTAACAGGAAGTTCTCTCCTTTACCATTATTTAGAAACACAGACAAATGACTCACACATCGTGCCTCTTTCCCAGAAAGTTTGAAGTTTAGTTCCTTTATGGGACATATCTGGGTGACAAAAATTACTTCCTTCAACCTGGGAATTTTGCACCTGCTGGTGACAAAACAGGCTTTGTGCCTGTTTGCATAACCATAGTCAGCCTATTAAGAGAAGTCTCCTAGATTTATGCACTAAGAACTGTCTTCTTCAAACCTCTTAATTCTGCATCATCCCAATAGCTGGTGCTAAAACCCCTTAAGCTTAAAAAAAATAAGGTTTTGCTAACTAGGATACCACCATCATTTAAGTGTCCCTTTCTTAGTCTATAACATGATTTCTTACCAAGCAAAATAGGCTTTACCACAGCCCTTAAAGGATCCTGCTAGCGCCAAGTGACAGCATGCTTCCAGATAAAGGCCAAATAGGTTCAATACCACACATGAGTTTAAATGGTTGCAAAATGAGAAAAAAAAATCTGTACATTTAAAAACGTATTTCTAGTATTTATAAACATTTTGTTTTAGAAGTGTATCGCTTTTGGCCTGAGTCCAGAACAGATTCTGAAAAGCAGAGGAGACAGCAATGGAAGAGAACACAAGCACAGAAGGAGGAAGATCGCCATCAGACCAGCTACCATTCAAAGGTCATAAAACACAACACTCCTGTGGTTACTGTTACAAATCAAAACAGTGTTTGATGACATTGTTTTATATCAGGCATAGATTATTGCAGTAGACATAAGCCTAGCTTTACTCAAAAGCCAGAAAAAGTGGAATTCTATAAATAAGAGAACAGCTTCTATGGTTTTACTCTAATAGTGTTGAAAGGCTTGTAATTGCAAATTGGTGAAACTCTAGCCCAAGACCATAAAAACCTGTAGGTGCATGGTTAAGTGTGGACAGCTTCAAGTCAAGCAGATACACAAATGACATTCCTAGGCCAAAACACTCAGCCTGTGACCTGACAGTGCTTCAGTTTCCCAGTTGGAAAACACTGAATGATTGCCATTCCCCAGAGCTACACCTAGAAGAGCACCACATAGTGAAGAGTATAAAGATATGAGGCTCAGATAACAACTGTTAGAAATTAGACAACTTAAATTCACTTAGCTTCCATACACTTGGCTTGCCTGTCTCTAATACAAAGAGTAGCATGTGTAACTACTTCAGCACTTTGTAACTCTACACTGGGTGACATGAAAAGATTTTGATTTCAAGGTGAGAACCAACCTGTGTCCATTAGTAATATTCTAATATTAACTCAAACACCTTTGCAGAAGAACACAATTGCTCTTTGGAGTCAGTTTGCTGTTATTTTTTATTAACACAAACAAGGAAAGACAGTGCAATCCCCTTCTTCCACACAATGGTACAGACTAACCTGTACAAGCCAGAAAAAGATACTGGAAAAATCAAAGGAAGCTTTTTAATGTGACAGCACATTGCACTATCATAAAACTTCAGTGCCCGACTGACTGCCTTAACAGGGGAGAAGCGCAAGTTCTTTATAATCACAGTGCAAAGCAAGTGCTAGATTTGTAATGGGAGGAGCAATGGGTTTTCAGCTGCAGTATCACTAGCAAGTGCTGGAATTATCTTTAAAACCTGGAATAGCATAGTCAAAACCAGTTCAGAAACAACAGGAGTAAAATACTTAAAAACAGCTCTCAGCCAAAACCAGACTACAATCTGGAGTACTGTCAGCAAGTACTCCAGATTAAACACTGTTCTTACTATGGCACTGTCCTGCACATTTCCCCCTAAATGGAACCCTGGAATGTAGTTGTCCCTGTTACCACTTGCAAGAGACAGAGTACATAGCTCATCTGTGAAATCACTGCTTTAGGTGCAGGCTGCTCTGCTGCTTCCTCTTTCCTTCACCAACAAATACTCTCCCTACCCAGGTCTGATACATGGGCACCAAAGAAAACACTTCTGCAATAGACTAGTTGTAGAGATGAGACATGAGAGAGATTCTGGTGTTTCAACAGGTTGCTTTCCACGGCTATATCCAGGGGTTAACTTTTTCAGTTGTGGTATACCCAAGAAAACACAAGTTAAACTAGAGATAGCAAAAAAAGCCAATACTGACTTCCATAGCCTAAACTGTTCCATAGCACAGAGTTATACAAGTCTTGCTGGAGGAGAACACACTGTTACTCACAAATGGCATGGTAGAGACAGTTCTAAGAATGAAATCTATGAACAGCTACTGAACATTAATTTTCAGCTGTATCTCTGCTACATCTAGAAAGCAGTGGTTGCCAACTCATTCTGATATATTTCCAAGCACTAAGGCAACACTGGGATCCAGCTGGTTTTGGGAAGAGTTCTAGTTCCCGCTATCATACCTAGTGTACCGTGATTTCGTAGGCAGCTTCTTTATATCTCAGTGCTTTAAAAGTCTGTCACTTTCAAGTGGTTTATGCAAAACTCAAAATAGTCAATTTCAAAAAGGAGGAAAATTTAGCACATTTTTTACCTGAGTGGATCAAAAAGCCTAAGGTAATTATGAACAGCAAAGAGCGTATTTTCTAATCTCTGCTATTAATATCTACTTACACTGGTGCCCATATTCCGCACCATCTCAAAGAGAATACCAAACAACTTCTCACATACGAGTGAAGAAGGCAGCAGCACATCATTTGACAGCTGTTTTTAAAAGCATTTCTTACAACCCATGTAAACCCCATGTTTCTCTACATATAAGCCACAAATTCTAAAATAAGAAGTATGAAATGTGTTTTCCCAACAAAAGTGAACACTGGCTACTCACTCTTTCTTTTGTCGTTCCTATTACCACACTGGACAGTCTGTTTTCAAAAAGGTCTTCGGTCTTTAAGTTGCCAGCAGCCCCAGGTAATGGAGGAAAGCTAGATAAACCCAATTCAAAGCTAGGAGATGGAGGTTTTGGGGGTGGTGGAGACTGTGTTTGGCCTCTCTGGAATAGAAATAATGTGTTGAGGTTACTGCACTGGATGACAGGAAAGACAGACATGGGACTCTGAACTGTATTTTGCATTTGATTTATTCCTGTGAAGCTCTAGAGAGGCCTCCCTCATCCCACCTCCCAAGAAAACCACACAGTACCAAGGAACAGAAGCTTCTATTTACCACTGTTGCCCTTAAAATATTTAACTGGGAATACATAAGCATTGTTAAAAATATCACATGCATAAGCTTTTCTGACACTGGTATAGTAAGAAAAAGTGTTCTTGCTAGCCCTTCCTTCAGGCTATTGAAAGGACATTGAAAGGAAAATAGTCTGGTTTAGACATGACGATATAGCAGAAATACAAATCCCATTTACACGCAGTTGGTAACATTTTGAATGAAGGACAGGAGTCAAGAACCTTGACCACATTCAGGTATATTAAGAAATGGGAGGGACAGAATGCCTTGCATGTAGTGTAGACAACAGCATTTTCCCTCTTTTTAACTTATATGGTCAACTTTGTAAAAATGCAAGATAAGTGGCAAAACTATTTCTGAAACACGAAGAATTTTTCTTAATTAAATCTAAGAAGAAAAACAATCCCCCAGGTAGAAAACAAAACATCAATAGGCTAAATGCAATTACTTTGCATTACAGACAGCAGTTCCGGAGTTAACAGCACCACAGTTCAAGATCACTTGTAAGGAGCATTTGTCAGGATTTGTAAAGTTTAATTCTATTTACACTGAAAAGTAAAATCTCTTCTGTAATATGCTGTAAGTGAATTCATCAGTAAACTTCATCTGTAACGTGACTGTGCTCAGGCCTGTGCTAAAGTGATCTCTGCTGCAGAATACCAAATGCAAAGTAGTCTGAGAAAATTGGTATTTTGAAAGGGAAATATTTATGGGTATACAGCAAGATGGTCTGAATGTGAAAAGAATACTCCTGGACAGAAAGCTGTTTCATTACTTAACCTTTTTCCCTTTCTTCCTCACGAAGAGCAACACCTACAGGACTATCCTTGAGGTCTCTTCACAAACTCCAGGTTTTATCGTAAGAAGTGTGCATTGAGAAGGAAGCAAGGAAAGAATAGAGACAAGAACAACTGCAACACCTAGGACTGCTACTGGCCCAGAATTACCCCCGTGAAAGCAAGAGTGCTGCAGCAACGGAGACTGCAAACCTTCAAAAACAGAAGTCAGGTGACCTGTCAAAGTGTCAGAGAGAGACTACACTTATCCAACTCAAACTGCAAGAGGAACAACCTTTCTTGGTTTGTGGGGTTTTGTTTGGATTTTTTAGGTTTTGGTTTTTTTTCTCTCCCAGCATCATTCATTAAATCACAGCAGTCCATTTTCTTAAAGAGGACTAAAGCCCTGCAACAGATAATACTTTTGTATGTTACAAGCATTTTAAGTTATATGGATGAGTCCTGAAAAATGCAACATAAAGAGACAAGCACCATAAACCCCTTAAATTAGTAAAACTAGGGAGGAGTTCAATGGGTTTTGAGCTGCCAACTGCATAAAACTGGATAACTGAATAACTGGTTTATGTCTATAGTCTCAGATACAATCTGATCAGAAAGGCTCATGCTCTCCATGCAAGCATGCATGCTCTCTATAATTTTTCCTTTTTAAAGAAAACCCCTCAAATCAATCATGACTCCATTCAAATACAACTGGTTGTAGTTATGTCCTATGTACACTAATCACACAAGAAACAGGATCCCGGATTCAACTATTTCCACAGTCTAGAGGGGTGAAATGTTAATCTTTCGGAGTACACTCCTTCCCAGCAGCTCTCATCTCTGTTCAAGTTACATCACTGGACAGTACAGGCTATAGATTCATGGGCTAGAAGAGACTAGAAAGAACCTGGCTGCACAGGCTGCAATTAAAGCCTGGTGCCGAGAGAAGGGAACTGTGGGTCTGCAAAGAACTCTACCAGTTCAAAGTTAAAATAATCTTTACATTAAGCTGAGTGAGAAGAGCATGTCTGGTCAGTAAGACTGGCCAAGGTAATTCTTTCACTCCAGCCACTGACTTGCCTAACCTATACTACTTTCTTGGTTTTTCAAAGACAGAAAAAGGTGTTGATAGGAAAACATCAAGCTAAAAGTTCAAGTAGCTTCGAAGGTGCAAAAGAAAGCAGTACTGAGAATCCTACATGTAATATGATCTCACCAAGCTCTGAGAAGTTTGACAAGAACTAAGAGCAACTAAAGGGAAGGAACCACTTGTCATTTTATGCTTTCCAAAACTTGATGCTCTTTTACCTAAGACCCCTAAGGCTACTTGACAGCAGGAGCCACAAGAATCACAACGCAATGATTGCAGACCTTTTTCAAAGTACTATGATGGCTCATGCAGTGGGGTTATTTTAATCTGAATTAGCAATTTTAACATGAATAAGGAAATAATACAGTTCAAATTCATCAACATGCCATGTGTGGAGAAAATGGACTGCAGGGAAGCGCCTGGTTTTATCAAACCAAACTTTAAGTCCTACCAGAAAACTACATTTTTTTTCCCTTCTTCTATACAATGCCTGGTCCAGCCTTTTCAAGTATCAAGGCTGTTGAAATATTCACCTTGAATTTAAGTTTACCAAAACTATAATCTTAGTATAATCTTACCAAATGGTACCTGGAAATGCATTTAAGAAACAGAGTTGACCACTTAAGTAACATTCTAGATACACATTATGACACATGGATCTGTAACATGCTCAACTTTTACAGAACGGTAACTATCAAGTGTTTTGAACTTCAGCTTAGCTACATAGTTCTCCCTAAAAGTAAACACTGGCATGCTGACAAAGTAACAAGATGGAATTTTTTTGCTACTATAGAAGAGTAATTTTAACTTTTCCTCTGACTTCTGCATTAACAGACAACCCTCTCTGATACCTAAATGCAGTAAACCGATGTGACTTTAATGAGCTGTATGTATGTCAACTATGACATACAACTGCTTGTGCAATAACTTACCTCACCTGCTACTCCTCATAATATCCATACTATTGACTTGTTGCCCTATTTTTAAGATAGATGAAAATGATCGTGAACACTCACTGTAAACTTGTCCTCCCTTTTCTTTCGGTAGCCATATGAGTTTTTCCTAAGGGAAAGAAAGCAGTTATTAGAACCTTGCCTATAAATGAATCTAAGGCAGCTGGTGAAAATGGAAGAAGTTAATTCACATTGCTATTTCACCCATCTTCACTCTAGAGAGGTTATTAAAAAAGTGTTTTGGGGAAAAATTTCTAGCAAGCTGTCATTAAAATAAAGGTGTGGATCTTAATACAAGTCAGCATAAGAATACAATGGTTACAAATAATTCCTGTGTTAAAAGCATCTCAGTGCAGATTACATACAAAGTTTAGACAAAACACTTCAATGGGCAAAGGGTTTTTTGTTGTTGGGTTGGAGTCTGTGTGAGGTTTTTCTTTTTTTATATACCTGTGTAACTTTTGAAATACAGAAAACCACTTTCAATTGAGATAAAGCACATCCAAGCTATGTTTCAAAATTTGCCAATGCATTCTAACTTGGCTGCAATATATCTTCTAAATTTGACTATTAATGTTATTAATATATTCAATACTGTAACTTCAGAATATAAATTTAAGTTCTTACTGTTCCTGTACATTTTTGTAGGCTATAGTTTGAAGAAACTTGTTTCCTAGGTTTTTAATCATACTTTTATTCACCAGTTATAACACAATTTGTCAAATTACATTACAGAAGTATTGCAATCCTTGCACAAACTCCCCACTTAATTTTGTAATGATGCAATACAAGTCTAATATAGATCATCTACAAAAGACTCAAGTTACCTTCCAATTTAGTAAGTCACTGAATGTAATTTACTTGGAGACAAACACAGCCATCATTCAAAGCTGCACAGTACTTTCATAAAGCACTTATAAGAACTGTATTGAAAAAATCCAAGATAAGCCTGCTAAATTCTCACATTAATACAGGTGCCACCAATTTTCAGCTCCCTTGGTATGGGTTTTTATGTTTCTCTCTTTGCTCTTTTTTTTTTTTTTTCATTTCGTTAGGTTGGGTTTTTTTGGGGGGAAAGGAGGGAGGGAGGTGTTGTTTTGTGGGAGGTTTTTTAGGTGTTCATGTTTTCATTGTAAACGCATAGCAACAGCCTTCTTAACTGCNCTCTTTTTTTTTTTTTTTTCATTTCGTTAGGTTGGGTTTTTTTGGGGGGAAAGGAGGGAGGGAGGTGTTGTTTTGTGGGAGGTTTTTTAGGTGTTCATGTTTTCATTGTAAACGCATAGCAACAGCCTTCTTAACTGCATAATTTTTTTTCCTCCCTCCATACCAATCCATCCTCTCTGTTCTAAATGTCTAATTTGGGAAAAACGCTTATCTTTAAACTGAAAAAACTCACAATGAGCACTGCTAGCACAACCTACACTGCTGATCAATGGAATGGGCAGAACTGCTTTGCTAAAGTTAAATAATATGCAACAACAACAAAAAGAAAGGATAGAGAATTAGGTCTTACAGATGTAAACTGTTCATCGGTTGCCCTTGATGATTTTCATTTGGTATGAAAGTATGCAAGTCCACTTTGCATTTGTTCTATGTATAGCACTCTCTGAAGTACTTTCCAAGATCTTAGTTTTGAGGAAAGTCTCAGTTTAAAATACTAATGAGAACATTACTAATACCATACCTCTTTACTAGAAAAAGCAGTTCAGAAGCAGCTATACAAGATGTTCAGAGAACAACAATAGTACACTTACCTTCCTCTACCTAATCCAGGAGACGAGTCAACGCTGGTCTGTTCCATCCGTCCAGTTCCCACTTCCCTCTTGGTATAACTCGTAGTGGCATTCTGCATCCGTGTCCTGTTTTGTCCTGGCTGCCGCGTCTGTGGACTCCTGACGCCATTGATTAAACGATCAGCAGAAAAGTCGAATATTGTAGGACTGCCTAGAAGCCCAGGTCCCCTCTCTGCACTGGGTATTGTATGTCGTATATGAGACTTGCTAGGATTCCTACAAATTCAAAAGTCATTTCAACATACGCACTATGAGATCTTCTGAGGCCTAAGCCCATACACAGAATTCAGAAGAAGTAAGATCTTCAGTCCTTGATTGCATGTTCCGTTTATAAGAATGATAAATATTCATTTAACAGGTCGTGTGAGTAAACCAAATTAACCTTTTCACTGTCTACTCTCAACTATGGCATTATTCAAAACTACTTGAAACTGAAAATACTGTACAAATAATCCTGCTGATCACATGCCATCATTCAGGATATTTCATCTGAATACCCGAAATTGCAGAACAGACAAGTTCTCCCCTTTCAGACAGTCCATTTACATTTAGAAACAATACATCCACTAACAAGAGCAGCACCATCTGCCCTTTGGCCTCACTTAACTTTGCACTAGGTTCAATTTCACAAGTATTTTTAGGTGTCATTGAAGTAACCAGATTAAACCCCCACATGTAAGATAATAAAATCTTGTGTATACTATTAAAAAATAGTTGAACTTGCCTGTTCCTGGGAGGATACTGCCTGAGCGTAGTCAATGGAGAAGCAGCAGGCTTGAAGGTTGGAGATGTGAACCCATTGATAAATCCAGCATTTGGAAATGGTGTTACCTAAAGAATATATTGCATGCTCATAATTACAAAGTACTAGTTTTTGCTTATCCACATATTATAAGACACTCTCTGCAGGGCAGTGTTTAAAAGGCAAACAGCTATAGAGAACTTGTCCAGTGCCTTGTAACCAATTGACAAAATGCTGATTTTTGAGACGACAGCCACTACATGTATTAAAGTCATAATAATTTGTTAAAAGGATTGAAAAACATTGAGCCAAACCTCATAGCTGTAAGTAATGCAACTTCACACCATACTATGCATGACTTCAGAGTACAGAGATCCTGCTTTGCCCAAGAGTCTCTAACCTACAGAGCCTGTAATTATAATTTATATGTGAATCCCTCCCTAAATCCAAAAAATATTGTTTTGGTTCCTCATTCTACTTATCTTCCACACGACACCTAATAAAGCCTAGAGAGCAAGTGGATGTTAAGTGGACATCTTTTCACATCTTGCCAACTTATCTGAAATGTGAATTAGTGCTTTGCTGCACAAAGAAGCGACATTAGGAAACGATTTTGAGCTGGTTGCATATCTGTCTTGTATTAACAAGGTATATCAAAATTTGAAACATGTTCGTAGTACATGTTTCTCCAACATCACTAACACTTTTCTCCACTTTAATGTATGAATGAGTTTCATTCAGAAAACGTTCTTATTAGCAACAGCAAATGCTTGTCTTCTCCCCCTGAAAATAACTAAAATGCAGAACAGTAAGACTTCTGTGTAACACCCTTTCTACACTTACAAAATTATGAGAAACAGCTGAGATTAAGACTGTTTCCTATAAAGTTACCTTTAGGCTTGTTTAACCTTTCTTTCAAAAGCAAAAGTAAATCACTAGCTAATGAAAAATAAAATCTAACACCAAAGCTGTCATGCTAAGCTACTGACAGCCTAACCTAGAAAAAAATGCTACCTCAGGCTCCAAACAATGGCTAATAGGAATTTAATACAGCTATTTTAGGAACAAAGTTTCATCCAAATACTGCTTTCTGCTTTAATAGTTTGAACTTGAACACTAAAATTCAAAGCTAGTAAGCAACTACTGAACCAAATGAGAAGACACTGAACATACTAAAGGAAAACAAGCAGGACAGACTAGATCTTTCCTCAAATACTATTAAGTACTTGATGAAGAAGTAGGTAGTTTTAGAATTGAGGACGTGTTACCACATTCTAGTTTCAGAACTAAAACTGTATGCCCACATTACTGCATGCATTTAATCTCAAATTAAATGTGAGACATAGCACAGTTAGTGTTTAAGTTGAAGCAGAAGAGAAGCTTTGACCTTTGCACACAACTATACATACAAAGTGCTTGCTACCCTGTCTCATGAGAACTATTCCTGTGCCATTGTTCATCATAGTCCCTGTTCTCCTCTCAAGTAGTTCCTATTCAAATACAGCGCTTCCTATAAAAGGTTCAAGAAATATCCTATTACATTAATGTACACAAAACGCAGCTAACCAATGACAATAGGCTGCAAAGCACTGTGAGGCAAAGTTATGTTAGTTAATTTTCTGGTTTTACTGAGAAAGACGTAAGACCTTTAATGCTGGCAAAGTTGTAATGTCCTCCCCTAAGGGCCAGGACTAGTAAACTTTCTGGAACACAAAAAGTTCTAGGATGATGCAAGGCAGATACACACTCAGCTGTGCTTGAACCTGTGGATAATTAATCTGCATCAGTGTCACCCAACTACTTTATTAACCCATAGCAAGACTGCAATAGTCAGTCTTGTTTATCCTAAGGAAGAATCACATTCATCGCTGCTTAATAAGGTTGCTTTCTCCTGGAATAACATTGTTCACTACACAACCTTGTCTCCCCCACATTCTTCATTTCCCTTACAAGCTCACCTCTGAAAAGGCCCTGGCTACCTTCTCTGTGTGTGAAGTGTTTAGCACACCAACTTTTTAATTAGCTTGCTCTTCAGTACACAGGAAGTTTGTTCAAGGACACTTTAATCCTCTGCCAAAAAAACCTCTAAAAAGCTTCTAATTTTGAACATTGCTACCCTATTTTTTTTAGCCCCAAGGAAAGAGGCATTTACAGAGGGGAAAAAAATGTTCCACACAGGACAGCCTTAGTCTCCCAGTCATTACAGAAAACTATATTCACATGAGTTTTTTGTAGGGTAACAAAGGCTGACTAAAAGGGACCAAGGAAATTCTGATGGGAATATCACAGTGTTAGGAGCAGCACTGCAGGATGCAGCTAACACCCCATTATAATATATAAAGCCTTACTGATAGTAAGCATTAAGCTTACCTGAGCTCTAAAGGCTTACCAATAGCCCCTTTAAGAAATGTTTTTAAAATTAAGCATAATTTTTTTTAGTGCCAAAAGAGACATTTCTTTTGCACAGAAAGTGTTTTACTTGAAGAACATGGCAAATAGGGTAACTCAACATGTCAACCTACAACTTATTTTCCTGCTGGAAGATCAAAATACTAAGTTATCCTTATTCACCAGAAACCATTAAGTTTATTCAGCACATACAAGAATTGCTTTTTCTAGTATTCATGTATGTATTCTGAAGATCTAATTTCTAAAGAGGCTTTTAACCCTTACTAAAAGTAGCCTTTTAGTGAAGAAGATTTTTAGCAGTCTTTTAAGAAGTCTTTTAGTAGTGAAGAGTTTTACTGGTAATGATTCATTAATAATCTTTACTAAAGAACTGCTCCAAAACCTAAAACGTTAAAAAATAAATTAAAATAAATTAAAAAAAAATCAAATGCAGTCCAAGACCAGATACAATTTTCAAATACTTCGTCTTGTACACCATGGGAAGAACGCTGAAGTGCTGTTTTCAAGAACAATCAGTATTTTCAACTCCCCTCTTCAGGATACATTCACTCCCTACACCTCAAGACTTCAGAATTAAACAAGAAAACAGAATCATAGAATCATAAAATCATAGAAGACTTTCAAAAGAATGTAACTGTTTTGTAATAAAGAGACTTACCAATGAAGGGTCAAGGTAGCTGTGTGTGGCTGACCAGGCCTGTGGACCAATTAAGCTGTACAATGGCAACTGCTGATGGGGACTGTATACTGGAGGTAAGTAAAAGGATGTTGCGTAGCGCTGCTGCGTGTAGAGGTTCATATCCAGAGGTCTATATCCATTCTTTGGCAAAAAAGTGTTTATAGCTATAGCCTTTGCTTTTATCCTTGCCTGCAAAGCAGATTGGATTATTTATTACAGCAGCCTTTCAAATTAAATCAGAATTGTTCAAACTAGCATCTCTCAAACTTTTACTGGACACTTGTCAGTCACCACTTTTCCCTTCATGGAAGGTATGAAAAGCCAAATGCTGGCCTGATGCGGCGATGGATATACCACTGCCAGAAAGGAGGAAAAAGTAGTATAATGGTACATGCTATGTTTCAAAACCGATCACCAGGTCAAACAGCTGATGAGATCAAAGCACAAATTTATGTTAAACACAGGGAGACTACCTACCCCCAAACTACAACATACACATGCATGCCCCCCAAGAAAAGCATAAAGCAATACTTACCTTAATCGGTTTTCCTTGGAAAGTTTTCACTTCTTCTCTCAGGTATCTGTAAGCCTTTAAAAAATTATAAAATTTGTCAAGTATAATTTAAACAAAGGAAACTTAAGTTTTGACAGGCTAATCCTGACAATAATTCTTGAAGTGCTTGCTAATGTGAAGGCTATAGAAACCCCTCATATATAATCTGCGTTCAGTAAGATTTAAGTTATCATTACAGGAGTGCTTCAGTAGCATTAAAACAGGATCTTAACTCTTACCATTGAAACATTTCAATCTGTCATGCAAAATACCAATGTCCTTAGTACAAAAAATTATAGCATTGGCCAGGAAACCAGGACATGCCAGCAAGACAAAACTCTTACAGGGCGTTTAACAGTACTGGATATTAGCTAAGGGGAAGCATTACTGGTTTTAGAGGTTTAGGTATTTTTCTCTAAATTGTTACATAGTTACAATATAGTTTCTGTCCTGTCAGCCCACTCCTATCCCATCCTTGTCTACTCATATTCTAAACTGCTTCAGAAAAAACAGTGTTACCTGCTGTGCATCGGCTTCCGATTCAAACGTGATAAACCAATTGTCATTATAGGCAAACTCACAGTTGATAAACCTAGGCAAATTATCTCCTTTGAAAAGTGCTTCAACCTCCTACAAAAAGTGGTTTTGATAAGAAGGGAGAAAAAAGGGTGGGAAGAAAAAAATAAATTAATAGACAGAAGAAAACATCAATTTAAAGCACAGAACACTGGAACTCCAGTAAGAAAGATAAAAAGCTTTCAGGCTTACGAAACAGAACTGAGAACACTTCAGAACACCTGCAGTTAACTAGTGCTAGCTCTCTCCAATCTCCCCACTAACTAGAAGAAATCCAAACAAGTGCTGTCTAAGGCCATGCTGCAAGTAGAAGTAGCCTGTTCCTTTAAATCAGAGGAGAGAATTTTGGCCATAGAGAAACACTGGAATTGGGCATCAAGTGCCAAAACCCATCTATTCCTATCTCCCTTGTCCCCAAAACCACACAAAAACCTGTGCATGTCAGATGGGGTAGAACCCCATCCCACCCCCATCCTTTCAGCAGGAACCTGGAAACACACTTCAACTCAAGTGTCAACAGATTAATATATCTGAAACAGGGTTTACTTTAACTCAAAACCAGTCAGCTAGGTTCTACAGAAAACAACCCACATCTTAGACTTTTTCATTTGTTTTAATCTGTTTGCACACCATTTTTGTCACAGAGTTGAGGTGAACAGCATCAAAAAACAACGCAATCTGGGAGGTATTACAGTCAGATTTTCTAGTGTAGCATGCTCAGGCTTTATTTAAGCAGAAACTTTTCCCATTAAGTGTGGCCAGTTGAGTCCAGATTTTCCAGTCGAGCAAATTTATACATGCAATGTATAAAACACTTCAGACCACCTCTTCTGAAAATAAAGACTGCTCAGAACTTTGCTGTTGTTGAGCATTTTAGAGTGACCATCCAGTGCTAACATGTCCAACCTGACAAATTCATGACAAAAAACTACATCTACACTATTAAAAGCTAGGCAGTGTTTGGAAGGTTACATATTATACAGAAAGCTAAAAGCAACTGATATTTTTAAGGTATGTATTTAGCATAACTAAGTTCTTCCCTCTGATTCCTTTTAGCATTTGGTTTCTTACGCTTGTTTATTAAGGCCACTTCCTTACTGAAAGTTTTGATCTGCAGTATTTTTATTTTAGTATGAAGACTATCAAGAGAAACAGCTCTTAGCACCTTTGTTTTTCCTTGTAAAACTGAGGGGAAATTAAAATACCTACCCATCATCAAGAATCTTTGTCTTTTCTCCTTTTTGAAAATTCAAGGTGATTTAATCTATGTCCAAACCACTGTTTTCCAGTTTTTCAGTTAGACATTGTCCCAGCTACATCAGAGCCTGCACTGGGTATCTTTCAAAGACTCAAGTTGCCTACTCTCACACTCTTATTCCACAAGGCAGTGCAGCTCCTCAGTGATATGCTGACAACTCTACCCTCAGCATTATGTTTGCAAAGCTTTAAGTACTTTACCCCAACAAGCTTCGAGGTGCAGCAGTGGCATTTTCTATTCTAAGACTTATCTTCCCTCATCTTCATTTGCCATTTATCCAAGGAACTGTGCACTATGTGCATATGGATAAACCAGAGTCCAAGAAAATTAAGTTATCTGTACCTAAGACAGCATTCAGTTTTTAAGGCCTCTGCAGAGCTACCCATTTTAGCACAGTCTTCCTATAAGCAACAAGCTTCTATCAAATACATTTATTATCCACACACATGCCCCAAACCAAGGTTTAGAAATGCTGTTAGAAACTAAGTAACAATGTATTATGAAAATGTGATATGTTTATTGAAATCTGGAGGAAATCTAACTTTCAAATCCTAAGGGAAAAGCATTCTTTACTAAGCAATTAAATACTTACTTCAATAGGGGTAGATTCAGGTACTTCACGTAAAATCACAATACAACGATTCTGATTTGGCCTGACTTTTTCTCCCTTCTCATCCACTTGGACTAAAGGCAATGCTAAGACAGAAAAGACAAAACTGTATTTGAGCTATCAGCAATTATAGCTCTGCACACTGAAAGATGCTGTGAACAGTTTTATAATGCAAAGCTTCTTGTGCTAAAGTTCAAAATATTTGAACATCCAGAAACAAGTAGAAGATGACTGAGGATACTTTCAGACATACAAAGCTAAGTAATCATGTTCCTTAAAATCTTCACACTCTTCCTACTCTTCCAGCCTTGAAAATCCCAATTTATTAGCTTTTTATTCTGAGGCACACACTGAGTCATGCTCTTTTTTTGATTTCTACCTTAGTGGTTATGTCCATTAGCCTTTCCTGAGAATTTAATCTCAATTTATTAATAGAGTATCAGGTCAGAAGTGACTTCAAGGATCATCTGGTCCAACCTTCCTTGGCAAAAGCACAAGATGTCCCAGCACCCTATCCAGCTGAATCTTAGACGTATCCAACACTGGGGAATCCACCGACTCCCTACGACATTATTCCAGTGGCTGGTTGCTCTCATGGTGAAAAATTTTCTTCTCGAGTCCAACTGGAATCTTTCCAGGGTTAACTTGTACCCACTACTCCACATCTTTTTTGTGGGACTCCTTGTAAAAGGGGAGTCTCCATCTTCTTTGTACCACCTTTAAATACCAGAACACAGTGAGAAGGTCTCCTGTGAGCCTTCTTTTCTCAAGGCAGGACAAACCTGGTTCTCTCAGCCTTTCCTCATGTGGCAGGCTTCTAAGTCCTTTGATCATCTTTGTGGCCCTTCTCTGAAACCCTTACAGCCTGTCCACATCTCTCTTGTTTAGGGAAGACTAAAACTGAACAGTATTCCAGGTGTAGCCTGTCAAGTGCCAAGTAGAGCAGGATAATAACCCTATCTCTGCTGGTGATGACCTTGTTGATGCAAGTTCTTGTAGTCTGAGGTGATGTGTGCTTTGTTCTGGTCTCCTGGGGCATCCTCCAATCTCCATTACCTCTCTAGGTTTAGAGAGAATGGCCCTGCAATGATACTAGGCAGCTCTCAGCTCTCTTAACAACTTCAGCAGATACTGTCAGGGCCTATTGATTTGTAGGGGTCAAGCTCTTTATAACAAGTTCATGTACAAACTCTTCCTTCACTGGTGGTGGGTCTGTGTTTGCCTCAACCTGTATTTTTGTTCCCAAAGCTTGAGACTCTGCAGTGCTGGTAAAGACAGAGGTGAAGAAAGTCTTGAGAACCTCTGCCTTTTCAGCACTGATGGTGACTAAGTCACCTCTCTCATGTAACAGCTGGCCAATATTTTCCTGTGTTTCTGCTTGTTCTTTAAATACCTGAAGAATCCTTTCTTGTAGTTTTTTGACATCTCTGGCCAATTTCAATGAGCGTTTGCTTTCCTAACTGCATCTTTGCATGCCAACACAATGCCTTTCCATCTCTGGTATGCTTCCGGTTTGGTTTTGAGCCAACTCACAAGCTCGCAGTTAACCCAAGAAAGCCTCTCACCCCACCTAGTTCCCCTACCTTTAAAGGGGATGAGCAGTTTTCATGCTTCCATGAGAGAGCTCTTGAAAATCCCCCAGTGTTTGTTAGCTCCTTTATCCTCTGTGGAAGCTTCCTATGGAATCTCTCCCAGCTGAGCTCTGAGCAAGCCAAAGTTTGTTCTAATATCTAAAAAACTTAGTGTCTTAGTCCTAACCTGCATTGTACTCAGCCAGATCACCAGAACGTTATGATCACCTCAGCCAATGATATCACTGAGATATTACACAGCAGGTTTTCTTGATTTGTGAGTAGCAAGTCCAGAAGTGCTTCATTCCTGACGGGCATATCTAACATCTGTATGAGGAAGCAGTCCTCTGCACATTCCAAAGACTTGATGGATGACATGTGAGCTGCTGCACTGTTCTTCCAATAAATGTCTGGGTATTTGAAGTCACCCATAAGAACCAGGTTCTGTTGAACCAAAGCCTGCTTAAGTGACTCAAATAATGCTTCACTGGAGGTCAGTAGCAGATGCCTACTCTAAGATCTCCTCTGATCTTGACCTAGAGGCATTCAGTAGGGCTTCCACAATTGCCGTAGCTGACTTCTAAACATTCAGGATTCTCCTTCTGTTCTTCCCTGCCTTGTCTTTATGAAACAGCCTGTAGACACTCGCTGTGATGCTCCAGTAGTGTGAGTTGTCCCACCACGTTCCACAATTTAAATTCACATTATTCTCATTTACATAGATCATTATGCAATACCCAAGATGTGAAGTAGCTTTGATAAAACTCTAGTCCTATAATTGTGATGGTCTAAACTGGAAGCTGCTTGCTCTATTTAATACTTCACAGAAAAAGAAAAGTATTTTATTGCAATACATTAAAAAAGGAAGAGAGATTGAATATCCAGATTAACAGTCCTACAGCAATAACCAAAATGCTTTCTAGCATCAAGGGATTGCTTTTTACTTACATCTCAGCACTTCGACAATCAAATCCATATCAGTACTGAGTTTCTTGACATGATCAAGGTTTGCTACTGTCATTATTGGCACATACTGATCACTGTCCATCTGTGATATAAGATACATGTCACTGGCAAGATTTTCTCTGTTGGGAGAGAAAGAAAAAAGAGAAAAGTCACAGATGTAACTTTTGCCAATGAACGTGAAGCAAAACCTCACATAGTAGAAGGCAGTTCCTACACTGAATTTTGTATTAGCACTTTCCCCTACTCCCCAAGTTTGCCTATATAGTTTACTTCCCAGAAAATATGAAAATGTCTTTATTTTTCCTTCAGGCAGCACATTACCCCCACAAGCATGTAAAACTGTTAAGTTCATTACTCTAAATGACCACTGAGTAACTGGCTGTGCAGGAGTACACAAGATTAGAAATTGTTCTAGGTTAAGATATGCGTTTAGGATGCTTTTATCAAGACAAGCACTGAGAATAATTATGTACAAGTAAACTACTTTGATGATCTTGCATCAGTCTATACTGAATGTGTATGATTCGGAGCCCTTAATTTACTGGTTTTGTGAGTCTTGGTGGTTTTGTTTGTTGTTGTCTTGTTGTTCGTTTTATTGATCCTTAACTTGAAATATAAAGGGATCTATAGATGCACATAAAAGAATCCTGCTTTTGTATCAATGCAAGTTCTAAAATTATTAGCTTAAAAAAAAGCTTACCAAATGGCTTAAGTTTAATGCAGTTTTAATCTGCATCAAAAACATCAGTAGCAGTCATAAAAATTCACCTGATCTGTAACTGCTTGTAAGTAATCTCACTTTAGAACGATGTATTTGCTAGTTTAGGTTTTAGGCCTAGAAGTTTCATGTAAGATTTAATACGTATATCGTACAATACTCTGGAACTTATGTGTTACTTCCCCCAGATTCTCATCCTTTCCACTCATTTTTAAGTGACAACTGAGAAACTATTAACACACATCCCAAATTAGGTACTGATCTTGTTACTTATCCTCCAGTTTGCTACATTTAGGTATATACATACCTAGATAAACAGAATTCCAGTGTTTTTTTCAGTAATTCTCGTAAATCTTCCTGGCCTTCTGGCTGCAACTGTTCACTTCCACCTAATAATTAAAATACTTAAATTTAGTGCTGCTATATTACACATTACACATTTTAAGCAAGCCATCATATCTGTTACAGGCTGTATAACCAATAACAAGTTTTCAAATTCTATAGATGTTCATTGCACGTTAGTTTACCACCCACTAAAATTGCACAGGAACACTTGTCGTTCAAGGCCTTACAGAAAAAAACATGTCTGACCTCACTTGTTAGCTTTTGCTCTCCAAATACATAAAAATCTGAAGCAGTTTTAGAAGAGCAGTTACAAACATCTCAAAGTAAATACTGAGCTAATTTTATCTGTCTTCCAGTCTTAGGAAATTAACCTATTTCTAGCTGACTAAACCATAGCTAACACAGCTGACCAATACAGCACACAAGCAACGTTATGGAGGACCTCACATTTCTGGCCTCACTCTAAATTCTCAACAAAACTGTGAGCTGCCCAAGCTCATCCTTGTGCTCCTCCCCTGGACTTGCCTCAGCAGCTCCATGTCTTTCTTAAGTGGAGAACACCAAATACTCTAAGTGAGGTCTCACAAGGGCAGAGTAGAGGGGCAGGATCACCTCCTTCAACCTGCTGGTCACGGTTCTTTTGATGCGGCCCAGGATATGGTTGGTTTTCTGGGCTGCGAGTGCATACTGCCAGCTCATATCCAACCACTTAACAACAGATGTGTGATCAATTAATCTCTTGGTTAAGAAGGAATAATGAATTTTTTTGTTATACCCGGAAATTTCAAAATCATCACATGAAAACACTTATTTCAGGTTCATTTTATTTTAGACTCAGTAGACTACAGTAAGTTGAAGGTAAGCTAACTGTGTCAGTGGGAGAACTGTTTGAAGCTCAGAAGTTTAGAGTGGCTTTTAGAGATTTATAAAACATTTAGTAACATGTTACATAAATGTAAGTTAGGTTTGGGTTTTTTATGGTTTGGCTTGGGTTTGTTTAAGTATTTCACACCAAACTGTTACACTCTATACCCTTCCCCCTTCTTCAGTAACTTTCATCCTTCTCTTCAGTTCTCCTTAACCTTTCCTCTTCCTATAGCAGCTTCTAATTTCCTCCCACCATTTTGTCCTTCCTGGGTTCTATTCTGACGCAGATAATGCCAACACCTGAGAAATACACATATCATGTACTAACCACTATTTCTCTTCCCTATCTCTTGCCTAAAACCTGGCAAAAATCCATAATTATATGAATTTTTACTGGTATAAACTACAGCTGCTAACAGTTGCACTGAAGAAAAATAATGAATGTTCATTAAAACAATGCAAAGAATTTAGACTAAATTGTTGCTTATTTTAGCATTTTAAGTAAAAGACTGATTTTTCAACATACTGACATTACCATTTGAGACACAAATGATATGTGAATTTCACCTCTGTTCCTGACCCAACTAGAAGCATGCAACTTAGATACCCAAATGTAAATGTCTACACTAGGGACATGCATTCAGAGTTAACATTTCAGAAAACACTACTCAGCTATATCCAGCACTTTTAATCGGTTCTGTGCTGTACATCATACGGCCTATACTCAAACAGGAGGAGACTGGTTTCCAAATGTGTCTCAGCCTGAGAATAAGAGACAGAATTTTCTGGAGTCTAGTCACAGAGCAACAACTAAAGTGGTCTAGGTTTTTTTTATGGTGGGATTTCTGTGTATTTGTTGTTGTTTGATTGGTTTGTTTGCTTGAATGGATGCTCACTGTTCAACTCAACATTTGCTTTTTTAAAACCAAGTACGAGCAAATATTAGTTTTTTCTTACCTGTCTGGGTGGTTTCATGCATAGACTCATACTCGGAATGATCGAGAGCCAAAGGGTTCATATCTGTCTGGTCTGACACTGAAACAACTGGTGATGGCTCCTGCAGCTCTGTCAGCACTGCATTCTGATGCTTTTTGTCACCATCACCACTGGCATCCAGTTCTGTTGCAGAGATGACAAACACACTCAAAAAGCATTCTTCTTAATCACACTATCTTAAAACTAAACCTGAATTTTACCTTTTGCTTGAGCAACAGCTAGAAACTTTTATTCGTACCTTCTTTACAAGAATCTGGAGGTTGGTCAGGTATTTCTTCCCAAGTTTTGCTCACACTACCATCAGTGGCACCACTTGCTTCCAAGTGTAACATATGATTTCCCCACACCTTTGCATTGGGGTTTAACTCAGAAACCTTGGTGGACTCCTACAGAAAGAAATTTCTTTGATTACGCACTTTGTGGATGCACAGCACACACATGTGTAAATACATGTACAGTTTCAAACACCAGCATCAGATGTGCAACCCAAGACTGTATTGTTACGGGTTTTTTCCACACCTGAATATATTAACTGAATTGCCATCCCATAATTGTTTCAGGTACAAACACAATTTAATTGTGCAGCACAGAATTCACTTCCCTGATAAAGAGCCTGGCCAGAAAAGGCCAGCCAAGGAAACTGCAACAAACATTCTTTGCCTTTGACAGACTAACTCAACCTGTACTTGCCCCAGGCTTCAGGCAGTTCTCCAACACATATGTTAATGTGATACTTACTGTATTATCACACTATCTGTTTCTGTGAAATAAAATAATTAGGAAAATGTAAGAGCACAGGGCTTGGTTTGTTTTTTCTTCCTGGACTTACATAAACATGTAACACAGTTCTAAGGAATCATTATGAAAAACTGGAAGCGATGAGATGTGCATGACAACTCCTGTCATGACTTCAAGACAAAAAACAGCACTAGCAAACATTTAGGTAAGTTTTCCCCTAGGCAGGACAAATACAATGAATTACCAGAGCCAGTTATCTTAGGCCAGTCTCCTGGATTTTCAATGGACACATTTAATGGTCATATATGGTTATATATAACCATTATATAAACGGTTATATTTGTCCTTCAGAGAGATTGCTCTCTGCACTGCCAAGATCTACAATACTTTTTTTGATAGTAACTTGAGACAGTTTTCTCTTGTTTTGCTAATGTTTGAGCAAAGCACACTCAGTTCCATATTCCATACCCAGAATATCTTTGGTATGTTTTAATATATTTATTATACCTGGAAAGAATACTGCTCATAAAAACACACATTAAAAAAACTTACTAAAATTTGTTTTGTGAATTTAAGGATGCGAGGCACATTACAGAGTTTAAGACAGGCACTCCAAAACTCCACAAAGTTTTAATTATTCTGAAACACAGACACTCAAATACTCATTACCATAGCGCACAGAAAGCACATCCAGAAGGTAAAAAAGATTCAAAGAATATCAAATACTATACATCTACTGAATGATAAAGACTTGTAAAAACAGAAGTGTTCTAATATTACGACTTTAACATTTCCTCTCCTGTAAGAAGGTAAAGAGCGCTATTAACAGGCTGTAGAAGTTTTCCCTTCTGAAGTTTTACTATCAAGTTCAACTAGAATTGAGAATCTGCAATCAAAATACTTTTCCCAATGTTTAAACTTCCACAGAAAGTAAACAGAGCTAAAAAGAAAAAAATATATCCATACTCAGCAACTTTTTGAGACACTACATTCTCTGCACAATTCAGTTTTGCTGAAGAGAGAGCAGTCAGCTTCAGAACAAAACAACATGTTATATTTAACTATAATGAAACCACAGTTTGTCTTGACTTATGCAAATTCCTAGCTTCAGCTTTAAACTAAACAAATTAATTCTGCAGAATACTTACAAATTCATTGTTATCTTGCCATCCCCAAGCAGCAACATTTTCTGGTGCTAGCAGCTGATACGGGTATCTTCCTACTGCATATGAAGCACCTCTTAAATCTTCAGGTTCATTCTGGAAGTTTTCATTAACTATACACAGTCTGTCATTCTTCATGGTATTGTTAGAAATTGCATTATTGCATAAAAAGCCCATCAGATATTCACCATTACCACCAATAATGGCGTCAGAAAACAGCTGATTTGTCCAATCAGCACTGCCAGTCTGAAGACTGATGAAATGTGACCATATTTCAACGTGGGAATTTTGTCTGTCCAGTTCATAGGAGTGCTCTTGGTCACTTGGTATATCTTCCATCAGACCTAATGCACATGGCTCATTGCCTCGCTGAAATCCTGAGGCACCAGGAGAGGCCCTATGTATTTCATAGGAAGGAGTAGCAGCATATTTGTCTACCTGCTCCGGGTCAACAAGCACTTCAAGCTCTTTGTTTGAGAAAATCTTGTGATGTGATGGCATCTGTTCCCAACTTGTGGTCAAGTCATTCATTTGAGTATTTATTATGTAACTGGTGCTTTTCAGTTCAGTAGCCTTGAGTTCTAACTGCTCTAAATTCCCTGTGGTAAGCGCTTCTAGATTCCCAGTTGATGTACTAAAATCAGTGAGGTTCTCCTCCTTTGAGCAGATGCTGATACACTGTTCTACTTCACCATGCTGAAGATTACATTCATTTACATCACACACACTTTTTTCATGAGTTTCTGATTTTACTTCAATAAAAGGTCCAGCAGGAACTTGGGTGTTCCCAACCTCTGGCTCTGGATTGACAGACTGACATAACTCAGACTCTTCTACTGGTTTATCACACACATGACAACATGCATTTTGACACAATGAAGGTAAACTATTATGGGCTTTATGCAAGAGATTACCAGCATCGTCTTGATTTTTAGTGTCACCTATCAATTTTACACTTGTGTACATAAAACTGTCCAAAGATGAAGGTTCAGTGAAGTTACTGTAATTATCCTCATCATGAGTTAAGCCTTTATTGCAATTTAAGATGGTTTTATCACAACCAATAATATCAGCATCTAAATTCTGTTTTACATTTTTGGCCTTGTTATCAATTGACTCATTTAGGTTAGCTTCAAATTTTGTCTCTTTTATAGATTCTACTACATCCCCAACTATTTTGCCTAAATCAGTCCCCACATTCCATTGATTCTCCACTGTGTGGAAGGAATATGTATCCTGTTGCTCATCTTGTCTACAGTTCATGTCCATTTTATTCATACCCTCATGTTCCACAGACATAGAGGAGACACTCGTTTTGCTATCTGAATTTGACTTTTCACACAGTTTACCTTTATTCCCTGGTGACTCTTGTGAAATCTCAGATTCTAGGCTGTTTTTCTTTAGGAACATTTCATCTGTGCCTGTGTTATGTAGCTCACAAGATGTCAGAGTGCCATCACTTACCCATGATTGAGCTCTGCTCAAGCTACCAGCTTCCTCAAGCACACTGCCTTTTAGCTCAGTGATACTTACAGACACATCTTCTTCCATGCCACTATGGTTTGCAGCTTCTGTTGACGTCCTGTTTTCAGTGCAACCCTTAATTTGAGTTTGAAAATCAGAACTTTCTTCCAAGTTTTTGTGTATTTCCATCATACTCAAAGCTTCACCGCTATTCAAAACTGTACCTGTGCATTTCTCTTTATCTTTCAAGTATTCTTCCAAAACACTGTCATGTTCACTGGAGTCAGATGCAAGCACCTGGTCATCACCAAACGTTCTTTGAAATGTTTTCTTTTCCACACTGGAGTTTACTTTACTTTCTGGCTTTAGGAAGTAGTCTTCAAGTTTTTTTACATGTTGTCTCACAAAAAAAGAATCTTTGTCCATTTCATGTAACTCTAATGATAATTTAAAGTTACCTCTCATGTTATCTGCCACCTCTTTAGTATTTATTTCCCTTACAACACTTGAAGAATGCCTACTTAAACCAAATGGTACGATCTCAGAATCGTGACTTTCCTCATTTTTTCCTGAGTTACATACTCCAGTGTTTAATGATACACTGGAAGTACAATCACCATGTTTCATGTTCTCTGAATTGGGGCTGCACTGATCCCCTTCAGCAGCACTTACAAATTTTACAGAATCACAAGCTCTGTGGAGAGATTCATCACAACTGACAGCATTACCTCCTGTATATACCTCCTCCTGTCGATACTCAGGGTTGACTTCATCACATACTTTCACTACTAATCCATCTTCTACTGTACTGTCAGTATTTAACCGATGTACCTGACTCCTGTCAGCCACTAAGTTATCATAAGAAGATTGGATGTCCATGCTACAACATTCCTCTGCTTCCTTTTCCTGTATGCTTGACCTATCCAATTTTTTATACTCAAACAGATCTTTCTGTGAATTAAACTTAGCTTCTACATGTGTTGATTGCTGCACTGGAAATTCTCCCCCACTGTCTAGAGGTCGTGCCATGCTGCACATTCCTTCATCAGTAACAGCTGAGTTATCTATGCCTGCTGCAATCTCTTCATGCACAGTAGCTGGCACCTCTTCAGCCCCTTTCAGATCTTCAGCATCTACAACACAAATACTGTAAAACTCCCTATCTTTTGTATTTTGTCTGCTCTCTACATCAAGATAGGAAAATGTTGGAGACATCTGTCCATCTGAAGTTGAAACTTTTTGTAAGCAGTCACTCTTGCAGTCTTTAACTGTTGTTTCATTCTGCCTTGAATAGTCACATGTAACTGCGTAATCCCCCTGAAAATTTCTATTTAAGGAAATTTCACCCTGTAAACCTTTGTCTACCATGTCTGGTACATGAAAAGTACAAATATGATCAAACAAGCAATGCTCTTCTGCAGCTACATTTCCATTATTAATATTACTATTTTCTACATAGTTCATATGCTGACCTTTGGCACTGTTAGATTTTTTAGATGCTCCTTTTTGAATAACTGTATCTGTCTTTTCTTCAGTTTTCTGCAGATTTCCATACTTACCAGAGACCTTCAGAAGGTGACTAAGGGAATTGAAGAAGCTAAAAGGTCCATCATACGTTCTCCTAGAGCTCTCACAAGGAGTATTCTCCATGCTTTTATATGATGGATATTTTGCTTTTCTATCCCAGACCCCAAATTTAGAATTTGACGCTGTGCAACCATCATTATGAATATGTTCAATGCCGACTACTGCAGCTGCCCCATTAGCCGTCCTTCCCCCTGTATGCAGATCCTGGCTTTTCACAGTTCTTAAAATTGAAGATAAAGTTTTACTTATCCTTGACTTTGGTGCTTCCTCTTCCACAGATTTTTGTAACAAGCTGGTTTTCTCCTCATTTGTGCTGTTACTCAATTCTTTACTGAAGCAGCAGCCCATGTTTAATAAGTCGTGTCAGAGGAGTCTTCTCATTGCAAATCACCTTCCTTTATATGCTAAACTAACTTTCTACTGCTACTGAGGAGACAAGCTAACACCCAGCTGCCAAAAATAGCATGCTTTAGAACTATGCCGGGGTTCATATGTCATTGCCACTCAAAGTCCAAATCCCAGTTGCTGAGCAATGTTTTGGTATTTCATCATATGCACTGTAATATTCAAGCCAAATAATTCTAATGAGATTACAGTCCCTTTACAACTATTACCAAGTCTTATGAACTTCCATTGTTTAATTTCCTGAAGAGCTTCCTTTATCCAAATCATTGGAATATTTAAGTGAGATCTTTCACAATGTCCATGTGTGCCAAAACATGCTCTCCTTCATATTTAATACATCTCCCACTTTTCTATACAAGGATAAATGCATTCTAGCTTCACATGTTTAAATCCATTTGGAAGACTAAACTAGTGGAAGCTATTACATCAAACATACTTTAGATCATTTTCTCCTTCCCCTCCCTTCCCCCAGAGTTGAACCTACACCAAGATTACTTCTTTAGGAAAAGCAGGCTAAAGATAGATAAGGCCTCATGTACTCCATTGAACAGTCATTGTATGTTATCAGAAGCTAATTCTGTTCCAAGCCTTTTTTTTTTTTTTAACTTAATCTGCACACACACACACAAAAGAATACATACTCCCTGGGGGGCCTTTAAGATCATCAGCCATCTCATGTTACTGTGGCAGGATTAATTATACCCAACCTTCAAAAAAACTGTGTACTCACAAAAAACCTCAGGTGGATTTAAAAGGTAGTTTGAGTAAACCCTTCTTCTTCCAAAAGTCTGTCCCCAGTGTAACTTCTCTCTGTTTTACACAAATAACGTCTTTCTGACCTCAGAACAATTAGAATATATTTATACACATGTATTTACACACTGGAAGATGGCTACTACTGTCAGTTCTTTTATTTGCTAAAAAAGTGCTTCTGTTTCTTAAAAAATAAAAACCCAGTAAAAAGATGACAACACCCAGCAATCTTTCCTGCTCTAAACAGTTGTTTTCATTTGCCTTTGTATGTCTCTACATCACTCAGATCTCCTCTCAAATCCATTGTTGCTATTTGAAATTTGGACCTTATCCTTCAGAGATATTGCAGATTGTACCACCACAAAATGATGCTATTCTGCTACTCAGAATACTGAAAATGCAGAATAAAGTAAGAATAAATTCTATTTCGATTGTTCCTTCATCTGTACATAACCCAGTTATTTTTCAGTTGGTTGTGCACCTTATATTAAATTTAATCAAGATGTACTTGAACTAGTTTTAGCCTGGCAACTTGCCTTCTTTGTGTTCACATAGCAGTACATAGGGGTAACTAAGGCTAATTGAAGTAGTTGCCTTTCAGCTAATTAGTAAGAGATCTATTTTGATGTCTACTGCAACCTATGCTAGCAGCATAAAGGCTGCCTAAACACATATCCATTTTCTAATAGCCCACCATCATGACTTTTTCTTTTGACTGTCATTATACTTTAACTGCTGCCTTCATGGCAAGTCACATAGCCTATACAAAGCTTGAGATATGATTTAGTTTTATCTGTGTTGTCTGTATGGTCACCATCACACTGCAAGATTTCTGCTTTGTTTCCAGAACTCCAAGAAAGAACAAAAGCAAACCCACCCAAACATCTTTACCAGAGAAGTCCACAGTCACCCTTTCCTTTCCATCTCCTTTGCTTGCTTTACTCCTGACAGCAAATCTGCTGTCAACATAGAAATGAATTACACATCACTTCTCTTTTAGTCATTCATATCTAGTCAGTAAACGAAGTGCATATCTGTTTAAACTAATGATCCAAAAGAGAAGCTTTTGCTACCCCAAACTGTTCCCCAGTGTGATGACAGTAACTTGCAAGTATACAAGGCAGTACTGAGCATGTGCAGAAGCACTCCAGAAATTCAAATGTTTCACTTCAGTTTACAGGGCAGGGCAGACACTATGAAGTGCTCCTGCAGCAACAACAGTAGAGTTCGCATTTAGCAGCGCAACAGACTAGAGGTGAATCACTCTTCCTTATACAGCATGAAATGCTTTTCTTCTCCGAGTCTTCTGCAAGGTATTGGAGTAATTTCTTATCCTATTTCTTTTGATATATACTCTAACCAAAAAGTGCAAATCTGTAACATAGATGTCAATGTAGCTTTTTTTCCCCAAATATTCTGCTCATAGGACAAATGAATCACAAAAACCAACATGATTTAGCTTCTCAAAAACAGATTACGTTATATTTAGATGTCATATAAAATTAAATACTACAGGCAGACTCAGGTCAGTATATGTGAAAAAACCACACTGGCTAACTTTCAGGGGAAACCTATTCACCACTAATCCTCTGAGCATAAAAAAAGATTGCTGAATAGGCCAGGGGATGCATCCCTTCCTCAGCAAGTCATCTTTGAAATTGCGAAGTAAGGGAAGAGGAAGACTACCCTGCCCCCCCAGCTTATCCAATATGTGAAACATCAAAGTGCCTCCAGATACATTGTTCTTAAGGATGGGAAGTCTGACGCATCATTGCTGCCATCTGCTGCATTTTTTTTAATTCTCCCGTGGGACAAAGTTATTCAACATGCTTGGATCCAGACTTAAAACTATGCCAAGCCACTCCTCTCTTTAGCATTCCCTGGAACCAAGAACACGGAAAGGGGGAAGGAGTTACTTATAATAGCTTTTTTGAAGAAATGCCACAAGCAAACAACTCAACTGGCTTTAATGTCAGCATAAAGTCACAGCAATATTGACAAAGTTTACAACTACTCAGAATACTTTCACCAGGTAAACAAATAGCAAGGTTTTTTCCCCTCTGTGATTTAACTATTACCAGCTACGTGCTTTCTAGAGAGGAACTAGGTGCCTTTAAAAGACAGACCAGGCCAAAGTCCACTTTCCTAGTGCCTTAACAAGCACTAATGGGGAGAAAATGAGTGAAGCAGTTCAGGCAAGCAGACCCTTCTTCCAGTTTTCCCACACCTTCTCCTGATGTGTAAAGGCACATTTTGTACTTGTTCCTTTAGTTTTATCTAAGAGTTCCAGGGACGCTTTCTATTTTTAAGCGCTTATACTGCCCATTAAGTCACATTTCTCAATGCTGTTTATTGTGGGATCACCATAAAAAAGGGGTGGAGGTAACAAATTTAAGCAGAAAATGACACTGGTGTTATGCTAAATCACCTGAGGGTGGTTGCTTAACTCCCAAGACTCATTAAAACCCTTCTGGCTAAGCTAAACACCACCACATGACTTGAAAAGCACTTCAACAGAACTTGTGCTCTGCCACCTCAGAGCCCAGCTCCACTGAGGAGTGGGTTTGCTTATTTTGGTGTTTTGTTTTCTTTTTTTCTTTAACACATATTTTTGGTTCTGCTATATTTTCTCATCTACTCAAAGCCTAAATAGGTTTTTCCCTCTCCATGAAACAGAACTGCTCTGAAGCAGCACTTTCATAACCTGAACAACTTTTTTTAATAAGTACTTTAGTCCTACATGCTGCACACACCTAGGCAGAAGGCAAGAAGTCAACATGACTTATTAACAGAAGTATACCTACCCCTCTACTTTCATTGCTACATGTACCAATTCCTTGTAAAGGAGTAAGTGTTTATCTCATACACAGTCTTAGAGACCTAAGTTTTAAAATACAGTCTAGCTTTAGTTACAATAGCACAAGTCAAAACCAGTCCTTCCAATCTTCTGACATCTAACTTCAATTATCCTTTTTCTACAATGAAGTCATGCAACTGTACCTACTCCTAACAAAACAGTGATCTTCCTGCCTTCTTAGGTCATACCTGATGGCATGCCCACCTCTAGTTAAGGCAAAAGAGAAAAACATCATCACAAAAGACTTCACAATGTCACTGCTGCAGGTTTTTGTGAACAGCTGGTCAAACTGTTTAACTTTCCCTCCAATATATCAAGGTTAAATGGACTGTTAAGTGTTTAAATATACGTTTTACACACTAAAGCAGTTAAACATTGGATCAGAAGTTAACTACAGGTGCCGAACTATTCAGCACTTTTCTTACAGTCTAACCCCACAATAACATGACAGAAAGAACAAACAATGAGCAGTATTGATCCTTCATGACACTGATACCATATATGTTCAAGTTTAAGGTCTAATGCTCCCACCTCTTGTTTAAATCTATTCAGGATTTCTTGAGTTATTAAATGTCATCTCTTGTTATATAAACTGCTACTTAACTATTAATTGGCACATACTGTATGTAATATTGTGTACTGTCAAATGATCTGAGGATTATAGACACTGAATTCTCACTGGATCCTATATTCAACTAGTAAAGTTAATTTCCTCAATCCCTTCTACAAGGCTTATTGAATGTGTTGCAAAAGGACTTTTGAATAACGTAACCTAACAGCTCTAAGCTTGAGACATCCTTCCATATTAAGTCCTATGAATAACATTTTAAGAAGTACAATTAAGTTCTCCTCCATGGGATTTGGGTCTTAGCCTCTTCCTCAAAGAGTAACCTCAAATTTCTAGCAGTGAAGCGTCACTCATAAAAAAGGGAACAGAGAAGTGAGTCAAAAGGGAGTGAAGCATTTCTTAAACGCTGACTTCCATGTGTTTAGGGAACTAAACTAGACTGGGCCTAGTCTGACCAGGACTTTCTCAGAAAGAGCAATTGTCAATCAGGACACAAAAAAACCCGAAACAGCTCCAATGACAAGATGACAAAGTGACCTAAAGTGACAAAGCCCACCTCTAGCTTAGAAAGCCAGAAATACCAGTACACTTCACTCCCAAATTTATCAATGCTAAGAATTTGCCAATATCCTTGAAATCATCTACCTCCAACTCGTAAGTGTATGCTACTATTAACAAGATATTTATGAGGATCCTCAACCTGTCAACTTTCCTCTATAGACTGGCATGCAAACTACTGAAATTCTGCTGTTAAATACTACTAAAATCACCCACATTCAAGCAGAGCTGTTGTTGGAAATGAACCATACTAGGCTTGTGATCATTCTATAATTAGGCATTAAACAGCATATAATTTCATAGGTACTTCAAGGCAGAAGAAATTACTTTGCCTCCCTCACCATGAGGTTAAGCCTTTGAAAACTTGTTAGTAAACAAGTGACCACAGTATCATTAACATACACAACCCTGGAAAGTGATTTCTGTGGCTTTCCATCACAGCACCAAAACTTTTAATTCCCTCACTACTATCTGTTGAACATTGCCAATAGCAGAATGTGTGTTTTGTGCCTGCCAAAGAAAACTGACGGAGCTAGAGACACAGCTAGGAAAATCTAATTAACACTATTAAAAATTTAACAATAATGTTTAAAGACATAACAAATAATATGTATATAATCTTCAGAATTAAAACTAGCATAGAGGCAATTATTTTTCCAGGATCTACAGGGGTGTATTAAAATTTCCAGTAGAAATTCCACAACTTTCTTCCTTAACTGCCACAAAAGCACTCATAATAAGTGTCACCAGATCCCAGTAGAACAGCATAGCCAAAAGAACTAGGGAATGTAATTCAGCAATCTTTTTTCAGTCTATAAAAAAATACTCCTAGAAACCTGACTAGATACCATGGCAGTATGGCCCCATATCAAATACACACTGAAGCAGGGAATACCACGAGCATGAATCTATTCCTTTATGCAGTCTAGTCCTCTGATCTCAAAATAATGAGGACACACAAGAAAGAGCAGGTGATTTTCAGGTAGTCTGAAGCATGTACTTGCTAAATGCAATTGAGTTTGGACCTCCATTTTTCTCATTCCTATCATGTTTTGGGAAAGATGAAAGTGTCCTAATGATCTTAGTTTGCTAACTTCTTCCTATAGTCCATGATGATTTCTCAAACTACAGACTTGTACCCAAAACTTGCAAGTGAAGACATGAAGCACTGGAAAAATTTTGCTCATGCAAGTGTACCATTACGGAACAGGGACAATCTTGAAAACACCATTTTTAATAGAGTATATTGGTAATGATTCTCATACAACAGGACAACCTATTGATGCTGTGCATACAAGAGTATGATAATAGTGTAACTGAAAAACAGCTCAATAAGCTGCAGGTCTCATCTATTTGGAATAAAATATTCTGCAAAGGAAAAGCTTTAATCTTGTAAGAATTATTTGAAATGCACCATTATAGTACTATGGATACATTCCAAGATACCTAAATTGATATCTAGTCTTGTCTACTAAAGAGAAGAGCAGACAAGTTCTCTGAAATTGAAAGAAACTGTTACTCTCCTTCTCCCAGTAAAGAACAGAAATTAAGATTTAGGTCCAAGTTTACATGTAGTTTTACAAAAGTTTTAGTATGCTAAATTAGAAGAACTAGCTATGTGAAGACCCATCAAACCACCTTTAATACTAATGCACCTGCTGAAACTAGACTTAACTTCTGAAGCAGATCTGCAAGTCTCTTACTCAAGTTTACACACTGGTTTCTTGATATTAATTCTCCATGTACTGGGGGGTGGGGGGAGGGGGAGTGGGGAAGGGGCAGAAATCCCAACACTACGGCACAAAACTAAGAAAGTGGGTTCAATTTTTTTCTCTACTATCAAACACAAAATTCGCATGTGAAAGGTACAAAAAAGCAGAAGAGATTCCCCCCCCCCCCCCCAAAAGGGGGGGGGGGGGGGGGGGGGGGGGGGGAAGGGGCAGAAATCACAAAACTATGGCACAAAACTAAGAAAGTGGGTTCAATTTTTTTCTCTACTATCAAACACAAAATTCGCATGTGAAAGGTACAAAAAAGCAGAAGAGATTCCCCCCCCCCCCCCCAAAAGGGGGGGGGGGGGGGGGGGGGGGGGGGGCAGTGGCACAGAAACAAATAAATAAAAACCCCACCAGCTTGCTTAGCAAAGGAGAGCACAAGCTTAGAGCATTTTCAAAATGCTCCTTAGTGCATACTGCAAGGTAAGTTGAAGTAGCAGGTGTTTTCTGCTGCTGCAAGGTTAAGTAACAAGCATCTGCCACTTAGCATAGCACAGGCTAAGTGCCTAGCAGAACACACCAAAACCAAACCCTTCAAGATGTCCCAAGAGGAAACTTTCCTCCCAGTGTGCAGTTAACTCTCAAAGATGAAAATACAGTGTTATGAGTAGAGCATACACAAAAATTATGTATCCAATCTTCTTCAAAACATTTACTGCAACATATAAACACACAGTAGTATCTGCCCTATGATCTGCCAAAAGCACCCCATAAAGCAACTTCCTGGATCCTGCAGAGTAGAACAGAAGCAGCAGCACGTGCCATTTGGCAGAACTAACTGAGCAGAATTCCTGTTACAGAATGCAATTTCCTATTTGTATGGGTTTGTACTTTTTTCAACTTACAGATCTATGCCAAGTGCATTTCCTGCATTTTCCTCATATGGTAGTGTATGAGCTACAACCTAACTCAGAATTCCTGCATAGCCTATAAAGCCTAATACCTTAAATAAGTGCAAACTGTTGTAACTTGCAGTTTATTTTAATCCCCCAATGGACTAAAGAAAACTTAAGTCTAGACTCCTACTCAGTGTGTAGAATTAGCCACCTTCAAGAGCTCTGTTCCAGAATTTTATGTTGTAATGCTATCAGCCAGCTGTCCTCTAAAACATTCTGAGATAGAATTTTGATGAAGACATAGTAAAAAAAACCTGTTTCATTCAACACTTATACCAGGGGAATATGTAATTAAAATACTTACTAGATGAGAACCGTCTTTAACTTCTTGTACTTGCTGCACCTGAGGTTCAGCCACAACTTTAGTGTCCTGATCAGAAGTCATGAGCTGTCTGCTTTTTGGCTGCTCAGAGAGAACTTTACTGGTCACCTTTGTAAGCTGCGGAAATAGAAAAACAAAAGATTCTGTAAGTGGTTGTTGAAATTCCTGAGAACTCACAGCCATTCCAGACCTGTCGTGCTGATTCAGACCAAAGTCCAAAGAACTTCCACGCAACACAGTCAGGATTATGTGTTCAGAGAAAATGTTATGGCAAAAGGATAAAGTGATCTCTCAGATATACTCAGTTCCCAGCCACTGGCTGCCTTGGGAATGCAGACAAACACTTGCCACAGCAATGGGCAAGGAATCCACTGGGAAAATTTCACTTGATTATCACCTTACTCATTCAGATTGGTTTTCAAACCATGGCTTCTTCACACCACCTGGTAGATTTACTTCAGTTATTAAGGAGCATTTAGTCACAAACCAATCTCTGTCTTCAAATACTCTCACAGTCACTTAATCATTGCAAATTTCAAGCATGTTACAACAGTTCTGCCAGATTAGTAACACTCAACAAGTTTTCTGCTCCATCATCCTAAAATGTTATTCTATTTGATTAGACAAGTAGAAAACCGAGTAGAGCTGAAAGTCTGACAGTGACTTCACTTCGAAATTTGATGCTGTTATTTAATACTGTTATTTTTTATAAAAAACCCTGTTCTTATAAAACAAAGCGAAACAAAAAAAAAAACCAACAAACCAACCCATACCNTTATCACCAGATATTCTAATTTTCACATCACTTCTAATATTGAATGGCACAGCTACTAAGCAGTGTCCTGGGAGAGGGAATATCTGTTGTAGTAGTTACTTGTCTCATTGAACTCTGATTGGCAAATCTGCATCTGTTTTGAAGATATAGCAAAAATCAAAAAAAAAAAATAAAATTTTAAAAAAAAAAAAAAAAAAAAAAAAAAATCAGTGTAATTTTTACATTTTTATTTTCTAAAAGGAATATGAGCACGTTTTAATACGCTTTTTGAGTTACTTTTTCACATAGAAGGGCCAGTACTACATCTCTAACAACATGCAAATGTATCGCCTTCAAGTTAGTGACAACTTCAGGGTTAGATTCCCTACAATCTCCTTAAAAACCAACCAAACAAAAAATGTAAATATTTGGAGCACATGGATGATCCCATTATTTAGCAGATAAGCTCCTTTTAGAGAACTTGAGCTCCAAATGACTGGAGTATTTCTTTACAGCCTTCCATGGAATCTCCTCTATGCTATATTCTGAAACAGACAAAAGTAAAAGCCTTTCATACAACTGATGGAATACATTCCAAAACTTTCACATAAAATGATGACATTCACTTATAAATCAATTCAAGCACCTGTATTATGGGAATACGCAGAAGACAAGATGTTTTGCACACACCAATATATAGACCTTCCCAACAGGACAAAATACTCAGATTAGATGAACGGAATGAAAAATATATTTTTGAAGGCAACACATGCACTGTATCACTACTATGTTCCCGGAAGTACTTTTTCCTAACACCCTGCCTCTCATCTTGGAATAGAAACTAGTTAAGCAAGGGATAATGGCACAGACAAAACACCACACAAAAAAAAGGCAATAAAGAAATTACACTGTCCTTCACATACAGTCTTACACACACATGAACAAATGCACAGTCTACATGCCAGAAAGTCTGTAATTCATTCAGGATGTTTGTGTTTTATAAAACAACAAAAAATATCATCCTCAGGGTGAAAGCAAGTACTTAGTAGCTAGACTCCGTGTTCCTCAAACCCACGCTCTATGCACATTAGCACTGCGGAAGGTGTCTAAGCCTCTTGGAGAATGCTTCTGTTAATATTCTGTAAAAGACATTGGGTTTATCCTTTTAAATTCTGGATTAATATTTTACTAAGAAGAGCAAAAGACTTCTTAAAACTTTGTCTTTGCTGTATATCATCTCCACTGCTCTTCATACTCAACTTGATCATGCACATTCGTCCAAATTCACAAGCTAAACCTAATTTACAGAAAGACAAACATGTTTCTGTCAGCAATGATGTTACCTACTCAGCATTTTGATCCTCAAATCAATGTCAAGGTACTTCTTTGCATCATTCTGTTGCCTGCTTCTCTTTCCCACATTCCCATGCCCTCCTAGGATCATCATCCCCAGTCATGCTACCATCTCGCCCATCCTCTGGTATGTAGTGTTAGCACCAGTACTTTGTAAATCTATGGACTGTGGAAGGCAAACAGCTAAGATCATGTGAGTCTAACAAACTGAAGTTCCACTGCACATATGTACTTTAAAGTATTTGCTGACTGGCCATCAATCACAAAATATTCAGCTAAATCATTCATTTCAGCTGAGGGCAGACAAGTTGTTAGACAATCTGACAGACAACACACGACTGCAATGCTCACATTGTAACTTCAGATTACTCAGGCAAGCCACCAGCAGTAATAGCAGCACACCATTCTACTGCTTTTCAGAAGTCCTTTAGATGAGATTATACAAGACACATATCACAGTCCAGGTCTAGATAAAAGCTCTAGATAAATCTGTTTGGATTACTCAAATTAATAATCATTCTCATTACACAGATTTGTTGTGATACACACCATACTAAATCCACTTACATTGTGAACAAATTATTTCTAATAAAAATATGGGTTTGGCACTGTAGTTAAGTTGCATTTTGATCACTAAGGATCAAAATGGCTCTCAAAACAAGTGAGATGATACTGTAATAATCTGCGTGAAAGAATATTCAACTTGTCTTCTAAGTCCCATGCTTTTAACGGCGATCAATTATTGCCTTTCTGCCAATGAGTGAGCCATATGGGAAGACCCCAAACACAGAAGGAGTTTCCTTTGTAATTTTCTTCTCTTAGTGTATCACACTGCTCCAAGTCTCCAGGACATCAAGTGCTCTCTGCTGCAAAATCCCATCTGCTGCGATGGACTTCAAAGCAGCTCCATGTGCAGGGCTGTTTGGAATGTTAGTGCCATCAACTTTTCCACTTACCAGTTGCCACTTACCAGCCTTTAACAGCATAAAACCTATATGACTGCAGGTTTCCACAACTATCATGTCAGAGAACACAGTGTTTGTTGAAAAGGCAGTGTTACTTCAAGGAAAGAAACAATAAAAATCACAAAGTGTTACAGGCTCTTCACAGGATGTGTTTTAGCATGTTTTTCATTAGTACTGATATGCAACTCCATACTCAGGTTTATTTACAGAAACCACAATCAGTATGTGATAGTACTAGAAGCTACAGATCAGGAGTGATAGTTTGGAAGACTGTTTATCCTCTTTTGATGCTAGTTAATAGTCAAATTAGCAGTCAAGTTAAACATGGCATTTGAATTCAGCAGCAATAAAGATTACCATCCTGCTAAAGAGTTAACTTGCCCACCGTTTTAAAAGATGCACTTGTAAACCCTATCTTTGCATAATCATATGCTGCTGCAGTAAACAGGAGACATTCAAGAGAAAAACACAAGTCAGCAGACCTATTTGGGACAGAGGTAGCAATACTTACAGCAGAACATGGAGCTGTCAGAAGTAGACTGCAATTTTTTTTCATTCAAGTTGTAAAAAGAGAAAGAAACCCACAAGAAAATCCTTCAGGGGCACAGAATCTCTTAAGTATGCTTTTAAAGAGTATTTCTACTCAACAGCAGTCATGGAAAAAAGAAATAAAAATCAGTGTCCTCCCCTTATCATGTCTAGTCACACTCTACAGAATGGCCTGCGTTTATGAATTGATTTAGAAGGCAACAATCAGAGTTTTGTAATATTATGGATAATTCCAATTCTATAAACTCATGTATTAAAACTCTATTTTTCCTTCTAGCTTGCCATTTGGTCTTCACACAGTAATTAGTCAACAACTTCAGATGTATTATGTCGAGCAAAGTTACTTTCACGACATGCAAATACTTATTTCCAAAACTACCTAATCCCAGAGAAATCACATGGATTTTCCTGAAGCTTAGAAACCAAGTTTGAACTGCTTTTGATAAGTAGGCAAGGCTCTTATCCCCCAGAAATTTAGCATACAGGTAAAAACTTGTTTCTTTAGAAAGCACGCAACTTTTAAACATGAAGTCCCTAATGCCCCCAAAACTGTAATACACTGATCGGTAATTGCGACAGGAAGGAGAACAGCATCTTAATACAGTTGTTTTCTCAGTATGACAACAGGTACAGTACTCTACCTGTACAGATCTGTCCCTGCGGGCACCTACTCAGCAGTGGTAAATCTGAGGAGTTACAAGAATATTCTCAGGAGGGACTGAGACCATCTGGCCAAGCACAGCTAGCACATATTTCAGCCTACTGGTTTCCCTGTGCAATATCCACAGCCACTTTCACAAATAAGAAATTGGTTTATGGATGGGGTTTTATGTTTTGTTTTGCTTGGTTGGTCTTTTTTGTTGCTGAGGGGTTTTTTTTGTGTTGTCACTATGTTTCTTTACTGGCAAATATTTTCAAGTCCATCTTATGAGAATTTCATCATTTTAGAAGATACCAGGCACAAACTAGCAATAGTCCACAGCATATACTGTATGGACTATACAGATAGATTACCTATAACCATGTGGTCACTTCTACCTGGGTGCCAAGCCAAGCAGAACTGGGATCATATATGCATGAACTGTGGTACCAACATCAGGCTAACACACTGCATTTTAGTTTAGGTTTAGGTATTTTATAGTACTGGCAGTTATTGTTCAGCTGTCTGAAGATACTTCTATACAAACAGCACCCCTATACACCACAACCCTGCAACAGCTTGGAAGAGGTATCTACTAGATTATTACATAGCCAACAAAACCACTACCGTCTCCACCAACACTCCCAAAACCTCCCTTAAAGCAGGGGGATCAGGGCCTACATCTATTACTAGTCTCTATTTTTCCTAATTCATATTCAGAGTGTGCTTTTATGCAGTCTGTTTTGCTGTCTAGAGTTACAAGAATATGAACAGCAGCGTGCTTCCTCTCAATCAAGCCAGTCAGATAGATCTGTTATTTAAAAACATGCAAAACCCCGAACAGTGCTCTAGGGCTGAAATCTTGCCTGCCAACTTTCAGCCCAGAGTAATCAGCCCTTAAAAAGAGATTTACAAATGCGAGTGCTGACAACTAACTTTCACGCTGCAAACAGCAACACCATAAAACAAAAAAGTTCATAGAATAAAAGATCTTTTCACTGCTCTTCCAGTAAGCACAAACAAAAATAGATTTCAGTTTGGCTTTGTGCAGAACTCTTCCTAGCAAACATTTTAGAAACCTTAAATGCAGACTAAGATGAACTTTTCACAAGGCTAATACAGAAATACACCTCCAGCAAGATCAGAACGCCTAAAAAGTTTTGAAAACAGGGATGCACTCACTGCTTAACTTAAACCTCATAACAAGCTTCCTATTGCAGGCCATCAACTCCCTTTCTACTATCAGAGATAACATACTTTCTCACCATCTTTCACACCCTTTGGTATCCACAAGGATTATTACACCTCAACAGAAGAAATCGGAGCTACCACTGACCTCAGCTTTGAAAAGTTTTAGCACCTGCTGAGAACATTACATAGTTGATATGAGAAATAACAGATGCCTTTTCAAAAGTATGTTATTAATTCCGTACATTAACTCCTGTTTAAACAAAGTTTACCTTTCTTTATTAGCTTCACAAGTGTTTTGAATACCCAAAACATGTAATATATCAAGAGTTAACCATGCTCTCAGCCCAGGTAAAGCTGCTAACTCAGATACAGGCTAGTTAAGCTTACAAAGCATCATCAAGGAAACCTGACAAATTCTAATCCTGAAAGCCTGCAAGTTTCCCTTCAGTTTAGCATTGTGAACACTGCTACAAACTACAGCTTGTAATTTTAATCAGACAGCTGTTTTAGAAGCTTTTCAAGGAAAGATTTCATGTAAGAATTGAACTATCATCCCACTCTATGGGACATATGTTACCATTCTGTAGATGAATAACCCTATGAAACTGCATCTTTCTGATACAGAAAGCCTGTAACAGAACTCAGGGGTTTCCATTTTCCTTTCAAAGAATGAAATCAGTTTCTTTACAGAACAGATGTGGCAAGCAATCTATCATTCAAAGGATGGCATTATTTAAAAGAAAATATACTGTGAAGTTATTACATTACCACAATGAACAAAGAAAAAAATAATAACACCACCAAAAAGTACATTTGTTGGTAGCAATCTCTGCAATCACCATTGTACCCACATCAGTTGTAAACTCTGTATTGCACAACAGCAGTTAAAAAGTTGACATGACATATATTTAGCCATACCATGTGTCTATAGAAGTTGATACTGAATACACTACTATTTTAAAAATCACCACAAGGCTCTGAATTTAACTGCTAACTAGCAAAACAGTTGGGGGAAGAGTTGAAAATTTCACCTCTGAAGCTTAATGCAAGCCAGACATTCAGAGCCTGCCAGATGATGGTTTCAAAATGTCCATGCACCCAGTGCACTTGTCAGCATGGTGGCTGGAAAGTTAGATTTGCAATAACTCGATAAAAGCAGCATCTGATTTGTTTCAGCTTTCCTTCATGCAAAAAACCAAAATGCAACTTCTTTGGCTACTGAAGAGGAACATGGACATAAGCACAGAGAGAGTACTCAGGACAGGACTGTTCATGGCACAAGGCATTTTATAACACAGGTGGCAAGGAGGTGTTAGCAAGAAATACACTATGTCAGAAGACCATTTTAACCTCTATACAGTATGCTTTTAACATTTCACAGTAAAACCCCACCAGCCCAAATGGTTTTGAGCTGCTGCTGTATCTACTTCACAAGGGTTTTGAAAAAACTTTTGCTCTTTATAAGGTTAATAGCCTTCAAAACTGTTCTGCAATTCTATTAGTTGTCTCTTCAAATGTAGTCTCTCCTCTAAGAATGGCTGAGATTTCAAGAGAAACAGTACACCTTGCAATTTAAAGGGAACACTGCATTTTCTTATTTAAAGATTTATGAAACATTTCTGTGCTAGGCTTCACAAGTGATTCACAACTCCCATCATTTACTGAGCTTTCTAATTCAAACACAAACCTGTGTGATGGAACTACACACCAGAAGCGATCATGCTGCAAGTCTAGAAATTGAGACTGTTACAGTAATTAGCTGTCCAAGAGATACCAAGCAATAAATTACTAAACAAAGTGATAAAATACCAAAGAAACATGATAGTGGTAAGTGATAAGGACTCTATGCAGAGGTATGCAAAAAAACTCAGTCAAAAAAAATGGGAAGATGTTAAGAGTTACAGCCTTATTCACTCATTTAATCTCAAGTAACAATAATAAAGATCTTGAGAGTTCATAGAAGATAATGGAATGACCTCTATCAACAGACAACCCTAATTAGTTTCCTTGTACCTAGCATTTTCTGCAAAAGAACCCAAAGAGAAAGCAAAAAGAAACAAACAAGAAAAACCAACAAAACCACCAAATATTACCATTTGAGAACACTAGGAGTGCTGCCTACTAAAGCAAGGATTGGGAAGAAATTTTTGTGCCTGGTAAGAGTATGAAGTGCCTTGAAAACAAGCGTGTTTGTGTCATGAGCAGTTTTCAGTTTGCTTATGGCTTGTGCTCAGTTCTCAAGACTGAAGCAGCACTCTCCTGACTGCAAGTTGAAGCACATGAAGAAACCCAACTCATTAACAGGGGTTGCTTCATGTAGCATATCCATCACAAAGCCACAAGCTTGTTTCCCTCATTGTAAGTGGACTAATAGCAACCACCACCCTGAAGGTTATCCATAAAGATGCATATTTAATTTCTATATAAGTACCATATCAGATAAGATTCTTTTACCAGATGATAATTTCAGAAGGTAACAAACTATTAATTAAAATAAACCCTGCACTCTCCCCTTTGTGCTTTATGTCAGCCTACCCCTCAAATGGCAGTTATTCTAGTAGTGCACCCAAACCATGACAGTTCTAAAATGAAAGCTGGGATGCTACTTTAATATAAAGCATCTGTGATCATAATTCCCTACAACCCCATTTTCTCTTGAAAAGTTGTTCTACCTAGTTGACTATACAACCACAAATTTCACATTCATTATCAAGGCCTTCAAAAAGCATAAAACCTCTCACACTGGAGCAAAAAGGTTTTTGATTTTCCCTCAGGAAAGATACCAGGAATTTACCACTCAAGCACATTAGGCAAGTATCTCAATGTATGATGATTTTCCACTAAAATACTCTATCACTTGCCCTCCGACAGGTTCATGAGCATTTGACCTCCTCCCTGTCTCCCAGCTCTGGTGTCTCTTCTTACTTTTTCAGGACAGAAAACATGACCAGCGAGAACAGGATTTTAATAAAATTGAACAATCCCCCTTTCCTATAAACAGCTAAACAGAAAAATACACCGTAGTTGCTTACACACATACTTTACTTCTAGGACTCCCAGAACAGTAGTAGAGACGACCCAAGCTGAACAACTAATGCCAATAACCCTCTTTTCCTGTTCACTAGGAATCCATCATCAGCAGAGCACTGCAAGCCGAGTACTGCAGTTCTGAGTGAAACTTAATAGGTCAAGTTCACATCACTCTGCTGCCGCTTCTATTGCTCTTGCCTACCAAGTACCACAGGGTGGGGGGGAAGACACAGTAACATACCTGCAGAACTTTCACATGAGAGATCCCAGCAGATTTCCTGCACTGAATTAAAGAGTGAAAGAACAGGTCAATGCAAACCACTGCTCTTCTGCATTGAAAGAAACAGAAAACCAGCTAAGCCTGAACACAGGGCAACAATACTTCAAAGTACCTACAGAAGGACAAGCTTAACAGTTCCATACCCCACGTACCATACAGTATTTCACATTTGTCTCTGCTTCCAAGCAGTATAATATAAAACACATTTGTTAAATAAGCCTAATCAGAGAGGAAGAATAACTTACCACAATCTTCTAAAACCAAACAGCCTAAATAATGGCCAAGTATGAGAACAAACAAGTTTATCCCTAACGTGGGTTAACAGTAACTGTACAATATGATGGAAGATCCCTCCTTCCACCAGGTTTTAATATATTTTAAAAATTGATGAGGTTTTCATCGGAGTACAAACATCATGTATTATGCTAACCCACTGCTTACATTAATTTCTTGTAACACTCTAATCCACCTGCATTTACCTATTATGCTTGACTAAGCTATGAGGTAACAGCCTGTGCTTGCACAATGTCCAGTGCAGTGGGATTCCAATCTGCAAATACAAATCACAGCTGAGGTAATGCAGATAAAAGTGTTGGTATTTTTACTAGCATATATCATTTTAACTGTTAAAATTGTTCACCTACTACACAAATATTAACTCTAGACGCTTTGGTGTGATCTTTGATAGGATAATTGCATTTTACTCTGAAAGACAAAGCTCCTCAATAACTTCAGGTATCTTCATACCTACAAATTAGCTGGGAGACTATTCCAGGCTTTCAGTGTAATGCCAGTATTTAATGTCAAGTACTGTTCAGTGACGTGGAAATTATGTTTTTTCACTTAAGGCAACATTAGAAAAGCCTCACAGAAATCTGGTTCTGAAGTTTATCACCACCAAATGCAAAATCTCATCTAATCCATCAACTTGAACTGTTGTACTCTGATTTATTTTAAATAAAGGTAACTTTTCAAAAACTTCAGCCTGTATTACTCCCTTCCCATAGCCAACCACGACACCACATGAAGAGATTAACATGGCTATCAAAAAAAGACATGTGAAAGAGTTCTCAGATATTTCTTCCTATTCTTCATTTTGACGTGTCTTATTTATAGCAGGTGAGTTTACTTTGGCACTCTGGATGCTAAGTCTGCCTTGTTTTATCATATCTTCTTGGAACTCCTGCACGCACGAGGAATTATTACGCAATGAAAATATCTTGCAAAGCCATGTATTTTCCTTGTTTCCTGTCCCTCCCCACATAGCTGTGTTGCTCTCACTTAACCAAAGGGTTTTGGGGGGTATGCTTTTCTTCATATATTTAAGGGGAGTCAGAGATTTATCTTCCACTGCTGAAGGAAGCAACAATTAAGTATTCTAGAAGTTCACATACAGCAGTAAAGTTGATAGAAACTGTTGCACTTTGATCATGAGAGTGAGTTTTCATTCTAAGACTGAAACCTATTCCTGACTAGGAATGAAAATTAGAAAAGATAATGAATTTTGCTGGCTAATGGACTCACCTGCATCTCAGCAAGCCGGTGTTGCAGTAAACAGATCTGTCATTTTATAAATTCTGTTTCTTTCACAAAAAGAATTGCAAGTTCTACAGTACTTCACTGTGGCTTCGGATTTTTAAAGCTAAGATGCAGCAACTGATCGTCTCTTTGGCCCTCCCTAATTCTTCAAAGAAACACTAATTCTTCAAAGATACAACATGTGACAAAGTACCAGCAGCTTTAGCACTTGCTTAGAGAAAAGTTAAATATTGTGCACTAAGACTGTCAATTTAGTAGTGCTGGGAACAACAAACTTCCTTGTTTCAATTACTGAATGTTCCTCCTCCCAACTTGCCAACACCATCTTTACATTTTCTGCATACTTTAGTATGCTGCTGACCAGCAAGTGGCCAGTGCCCACTCACAATGCTGCCTGTGACTCTAGGCAGTACAGTTCACAAAGGTAAAAAAAATAACTAACCCAGTTCTACTGGGCAGGATTTTATGGAGACCACCTTCTTCAGAAAAATTCAGGTGTTGGCAGAAGAGAACGCAGTATTTTATCATGAAAGACAAGACTAAAAATAACACTTGAAGCTATAAGGTTAATATTTAGGGTACTTCCAAGGGTGAGGTTAAAAGTCTGACATTCTTTAACAAGTCTTAATAGGCTTATCATCTTAGAATATTACTACTATTTGGATGCCATGTTTCAAGTCTGCAGTCAGTGCTGCGCTTAAGCAAGAGGAGGTCAAAAACTGTACTAGGAACTTCTAGGGCACTTTAATATTTTTAGTGCTTTGACTTACTCTTAAAGACACATACATAGCTTCAAAGCTGATCTGACAAGTTCTTCATGGTCACATTCTCATACCACACACTAAATGCCTAATGCAAGGAAGCAGAAATCTTGACACCAAGGATCTCAAAATCAAATGCACATAGAAACCTCATACATGCAGGACTGATGGTACAGCTGTTGCAGTGCTGCTAGAATATATTTTCTATCAGAACAGGTCCAAAGAAGATGAGAGAGAGAAAGGTCTACAGTGGTGAAGAGTCCAGGTGAGAGGCATGTATGGAACCAAGTAAGACGTTGACAATTCCAGTGGTAAATAAAAAAAGCACAAAAATGAGTTTTCTTCCAACACAAATATATACAATAATCCTGGACTATGACAAGACTACTGTAATAAACAGCAAAGGCAAGACATCTGCAAAGCAAACAGGCTAGGATGAACTCCCCTCAGGCTTTGGGGTTTAGGGTTTTGGGTTTTTTTGTGTTTTGTTGCTTTTTTGTGTTTTGGTTGTTTTTTTGTTCGGTTGTTTTGGGGTTTTTTGTTTTGTTTTTTGTTTTTTCTCCCCAGATTACTTTAAAGGCATTCATTTAACTAAAATTTGCTTGTTAAGATTTGGTCCTGAACACGTTTCAAAACTTAAAGTGAAATTAAACTACTTGCAGAAAATACGTCATTCAACTTTAAGGTTTTGTAATACAAAAAAGGAAGCTAATGTTTTTGCCAATGATTATTTCATTAGCTTCTTTGCCAAAAATAGAATTTAACCCAAATGATCCAGTCATTTTAGTATTACTTCCTCGTTTGAAAAAAGCTACTCAATTACATTNTTTGTAATACAAAAAAGGAAGCTAATGTTTTTGCCAATGATTATTTCATTAGCTTCTTTGCCAAAAATAGAATTTAACCCAAATGATCCAGTCATTTAGTATTACTTCCTCGTTTGAAAAAAGCTACTATTCTCAATTACAAGCTTCACTGAAATCAGAAGCAACTCTTGCTTGCTTTTAAAGTGCTGTATGAAAGGCTATCACCTACTGAGTGTACATTTGTTCATAGAGCACCCCACCTTTTTAGAGTATCACTGTAATCAAAACTACTGGTAATTCAGGTTTTGACTCACTGTTAAAGGATAGACTGTTTCAATATTTCAGCTTGGATTCAATGACAATAATTCTTCTCTGCAAGTCAAAATGACTGGGCAGAGACCCTCAAAAATTCACTGATTTCTTGAATCCAGGCAGTTAAAAGACACATTAATTAAGAAACAGAAAGTTATAACTGTAACAAAGCAGATTATAAACTAAGCTGCAACATCTTCATTAACAAATTAAATTATTCCACTCCCTTCTTTGTAATACAAATCTTTTAGATATTTACTACAAAGAATCAGACAACAAGCTTTACACAGGAACACAGACACAAACCCGAGATCTTGGAGACATGCCAGTGCAAGCAATATTTTGCCCAAATTGTTTGTCTTGCTGCTTTAAACAGCAACATGTTGACCATTCTCTGTCCCTGTTGGGCAGCAACAACATTGAATGGGAATGAAATTCCAAGATAAGATTGCAAATTCCACACATAAGGGTAGCTCAGCACTTAAAGTAACTGCGCTTTGAAGCATTCTTCACTTTTGTTCTATTTTTCTAATTCCTAGAACAAGAATCAGAAACCAGTAGGATACATCAAAATGTTTGAGCGTAAGCCTTCAGCACCAGGGTAGCAAATCAAGCTACTTTGGACATTGGCCTGTTGTTTCAGCAGTTCCTTGTTTGAACAACAGTCAGAGTCAGACTTGCTTGTGCAGCAACCTGCAACAGCATCACAATCTGTAAAAATATTCTTATGGATACCAATACTGACCAAAATTGAAACCATAAAGCTGCCAAAAGACACCCCTGTAGAGCTTCACAAGTTTCTGATAAGTAAAAATTATCAAATGGTTAAATATTTTTCCCTCAACATAAATACTATTTAACTAATATTTTGTTTCTCAAGGTTCTCTGTCAGATCACTGGCATTCTGCAATTATAAAATACTTGGAAATAGACTGCAGAACATTAGGTCTTCCTAGAAATACACAAACATTTTAGTAGATTAACAGAAACCTACAATTTTTATTTTTTTTGCAGTTTCTAACTCCATTACCAAGACAGATGGAAGTCTGCCTTATGAATACCATCAATAAACTATTAATATTCATCACTGTTGTTAATTTCCAGAAGGTAGCAGGGAAAGGCCAGTATGAGGAAGAATCTAAGCAGATACCTGTTCTGATACTTGTGCAACTTGTACAAGAAAACACCAGAAATCTAAAAGCACACTTAAGCGATATAATATTTGGACTTGCAAAAAGCCCAGCACAAGCTCTAGATAAAAATAAATGTTTGAAAACTACATTCAAAACTCAGGATATTCCTGAACAAGACCCATGTGAACTACTGATTGCATCTAAAGGTGTAATTTCCAAAGTCTGTATTGCCAGTGTTTGCTATTGTCAATAGTGAAAATGACAGTCATTTTAGGAAGGAATCTCAAACAGATAAATCAAATCTGGGCCTAATTCACTATAAATTACCATGCCAGACAGATGTCTGTATGTATCTATAGGCATCTATGTTTCCATCTATCTGTATGTGCAACAGTCCAGAACTAGAAGCTGTGTATAATTACTTCCTTAAATACATGTGCACTGAACTCAAAATACCCATGAACTCTGGATGGCCAGAAAGACAATCCAGAATAAACCTTTACTGTAGGATATACTCTTGGGGACACCAGCTCCTTACATGCCAATAGCCTTTTGTGAATAACAACAGAGCTGCTAGAAGTGCAGAGGTGGCAATCCATTCAGCTTATGAACGACTGATTCCTTTTGTATTACATCATTCAACTACCCATTAAGGAGCTGGACTGACAGGATCCAGAATATGCATAGCCCAGCCCTCCATGGTAAATGAGCGTTAGAAAAGATTAAGGCTCAAAGAAATTGGTGATTCATCAAGGCATCAAAACAGCGTTTCCCCCATTCCCTGCAATGTTCTAGGCCAAGTAACTAGCCACATATTAGTAACCCCTGTCAGGCTTCCAATTTTGGAGTTAATTGCTGTTCCTGAAACACATACCCAGACACAAAATACCTGCAGCAGCACACATCACAGAAGATCACTGCCATGGCTATCCTAATGGCACAATTAGGCTGTATTACAGTCACACCTAATTTAAGTACTCCAAAGTACCTCTGTTGTCTGTAGGTATGACTCTGTAGCCTGCTTCCTAATAGAGAGGGGAACACCCCATTTAGAAAGTGTATGTAACAGCAACACACGCAAAGAACACACAAATATGAAAGTCCAATGAAAGAAAGGATTATAAACCCTCAGCTCCATCGCATGACCAAAATTTAAGAAATATCACTTATGAACTAATTAACAGAACTTGTTTCTCTCTTGCACTACTTTATGGAACTTGGCTATGTTATAAATGAATGGGTAGTACAGAAATCAGCTTTTAGTCTCCCATTTCTAACAAGTTCCTCAAACTTGCTGGTTTTAGATAACACTTTCACCATGCAACAGTCTAAGCCAGCATACAGTTAAAGAAACAGATTGTTAGACTAGCACTTCTACAATTATACAGTATTTACATCACCAAATTACTTCTATTGACCAAGTGAAATATCACAGAGCTTTTATATTCAGAAAAAGTGCTTCAGAAGTATTCTTGGTTTTGTGTTTGACTGTTGTAACACATTAGCCTGCCCTGAGTTTAGCACAGAGGAATTAATGCAAAGGAAAAGAAAACAGAACTTCCTCAAAACATTAGTTTACAACTGTATATCAAAGGTACCAGCTGAAAATGTTGTAAAAAGTGTATTACTAGTTTGGGGGGAGGGGGGGAAGAGGCTGCATGTGTGCGTGTTTTGTCTTTTTTAAAGATATCGCATAAAAGTAGCATTATTTCAAACTTTGAATTTTCCACCACTTTCCCCTCCCTAATTTAATGGCGAAATCCACCTGTCTAGATCGTGTTTTATATGGACTAAACCAACAGTATTAGTTTCAATATACCTATGCCTTGCTTTGGGAACAATGTTGCTCAAATACCTTTCCAGGGACTTTATTACAGAAGTAGCTTTTTCTCTCTGCTTCTATGCAGTTCTCCACATACTACTGCCTCTTTCAAAACTGCAGGGGAGGAGTTAATTTTCTTCCTTACAAGGTCATGTTCTGTAACATCCTTCCTTTCCTACTCATACCTGTGTGCCTATTCTGAATGCAAATATAAGACACTTGCAATACTCATGTTAGTTTGGTATCATTTATTACATACAAGAATAAATGCAGCCAAAGCTTATTTTCTCAAGTTATATCTAGGAGTTATGCAAACTTACTGACTAAAAATGAATTTTGCTAATAAATGCTTCAAGGAACACAACACTGTAAACCACATTTCTGACAATGGAACGTAACAGCTCCTCACGTGTGTGTACACATGTGCACGCACACAAAAGGGTAGGGGGGAAATTACACTCCTAAAGCTTGATATTCTCCAGTATTGAAACTATGTCTCTTTATGCTTTCTTCATCTGGTCTCTTCTGCCTTTTTCCCTGTACCAGCAACACCCCTCTTGATGACACACTTGTTAGCTACCTCTACAGCCACCTTTGCACCTTCCTTCGCAGAACATCTCCAAGACAAGAATGCTCTTCTTGAAGAGAATCAATAAGGCTGCTTGCCTTGACAAAACCTGCTCCTTCCAACACAGGCACAAGAAAAGTCAAGTGCTCTACATGCTTATTCGTTTACCTTACCTGTTAATTTACAAGAACGTGAATCTCTGATGAATATATACAGGCACCATAGAATTAAACATTAATAGTGCTGAAGGGACAAAAAGCCACCTAGTTTAAAAAAATAAACTGATGAAACACATCTACACTTCTTTACTTTTGTTCTTTATAACCCCTTTCTTGCTACCTTTCAGCTGTCACTTTAGATTTGTCACACACTGTGACCACAAACATGCCTTTTCTGTGCATTTTGTGAGGTAATGTACTAAATATTTAACGAAGAGTTTATATTACCATGCCAATTAAGCTCACAACTGATTTAAAGCCAAAGCCACTGCTAAGTATGAGACCTGAGAGGCACAGCAACAGACCTTCACAGAACATGTAGATTAGGCAAATCTGATTGTATGCAGTTTACATTTCAGTAAAATACACCAAGTAGTTAATTTCAAACTACTCAAGACATTAGAGGCAGAAAGTGCCTACATGGTTACTGCATGTCTCAAAAAGAAACTAAAAAAACACCCCACCAAATCCCAAAGCCCTCACAACTACCTCCAGTTCTAGGTCTTCTATCTCTGTACTGAAGCAGACTGAAATTCTAGTCACACATCTAAACAATGTATATATACACCTGTCAGTCATCCATACCTTCTATGCGTTTATTTGTATTAGAGCAAGCATAAAAAGCAACTAAGGCAGAACACATCTGAGCTAACACCTTTATTCCCTTAAGGCATTTGTGTGTAAACACTTGGAAAAATAGAAATAATTACAAGGGAAACAAATCAATCTAACCCAGAACATTGTGTGCATCTAAGGACCCAATTACATACCATGAAAACATACAATCATTTATTTAGGAACATCCAAGAGGTCAGACGTTTTCTACTAATTCATTTATGCAAATCTGTCTGAGTAAGTTGCTTTTGGTTTTGGGTTTTGTTGTTTTGGGTTTTTTTTTTACCAAAAAAAAAGTAAATCCAATTAAACAGAAGAGTTATTTTTATGCAATAACTTCTGTATAAATAGTATGCACATATAAATGACCACACACCTAGAAGAATAAAATCTCCTACAAACATACAAATTAGATACTGTTTTCTGTATGTGTTTTATGAGGCCTCACAACTACTTTTCCTCTCCCTTTCATTTCCCAAAGGAAATAATAAAAAATTAGAAAATATCCATTTTCTTCTACTAGGCAGACTGATTAAGCTGATTAGCTTCCTATCTCAGGAATTAACTTGAAGAACTGCTTACAAGTCAGCAGGAAACAAGTGAAAGTTCAACTGATAAAAACAGTTACCAGATCGGAATCAAAACCCTGGAGTTGTGAAATCCAGCAAGTTTTAGAAAAGACCATAGCATGCTTTGACCTTTGAAAAGGTATTAAATCCGTGAAGAAGTGCTAAGTTTGACATGAAATGTAAACCACATGAAAGGTTAAAGCCTTTCAGTAGCGATCTTGGGACAGTATTTCAGAAAAGTTCCTACTCCATTTTACTATGGTTTCAGACTGAGGCCAACAAAACTAGGCCAGAGACAAGATGCAGGATTGGAAGCCAGAATTCCCATGGTTTTACCCCAACTGTGACTCAAGTTTAAACAGTGGTTTTGAAACCAGCTCTCTCTCTGTGGCCACAGGCAAGTCTTAACCACTTTGCCTCAATTCCCTTACCTGCAGAATAAAAATAATTATACTTATCTGCCACACAGGAATCTTGTACAACATTGTCTGGCAAGTGCACATCTGTTTAAACTGTGGACAAAACTACGTAGTAATTTTGAGCATCCGCACAAACTTAAACTGAGTGACAACAACTCAGCTGAAGCAGCCAGCAAAGACCCAACAACAACAAAATCCTAGGGGCAAAACACCGTTCGCGTGGTGGCTGCTTTTCCAAGTCTTGCTTCCTATCCAGCTGGCCCGCTAGCGCCTGCACAACCCATTCACCCACTCGGGACAAGGCTCTCAGAGGAAGTCAGCGCTGTTCCCCATCTGCCCAGAGCGATCGGGGAGGGGGTCGCGGCTCCCCCGCCGACAAACACTGTACAGCCGATGTTTCAGCTCTGCCCTCACACCCCACCCCTTGTGTCCCTTCCCTGCGGCCACTAAGGCGCCCGCAGCCCCCGCCACGGGGATCCGCAGCAATACCAAACCGACTCGGGGGGGTAAAGCTCACTCGGCCCCTGCCCGGCACCGATCGGGCACGGAGCAGCGAGTACTGCTCGGTGAGGCCACGCTGCGGAAGCGGCCCCGGTGGCCCAGCCGGGCAACCTGCCCTATCCCCCGCCACCATGGAGGCCCCGAGCCGGGATCCCTCCTCCTCCCTCCTACCTCTCCCCCGGGAACCGCCTCGGGTGGGAAGATGGCGGCTCCGGCCGCCTCCCCGGTGAGAGGGGGGGTTGCGGAACGGGTGGGGTGTCTCTCCCCGCCTAGCCCCGCCATTCCCGCTCACGCAGAGAGATGAAGGTGGAAAGGCGGAGGAGAGGCCCAGGCCGGCGCAGCCGCCGGGAGAGTGCGGGCCCCGGGAGGCCCCTCGCACTCACCTGTCACCAGCAGCAGCCGCCGCCCTGGGGACGTGCCTCGACGGGAAGCAGACAGACGGGCACGGGGTGGGGAGGAAGTATCCGCTGGTGCCGGGGCCTCTCGCTCCTGCCGGGCTTTCCGCTAGCGCCGGGGCCTCTCGCTGCGCCGCCGCCGCCGCCGGGGCCTCGCCGCCGCCGGATGCCAGGAGGAGGAGAGCGGAGAGGGGGGCAGGGGGCGGGAGGAGGAGCGGGCGGCGGCAGCAGAGCGGGGAGGGGGGGTCACGGAGGAGGAGGCGGCGGCGGCGGCTCCGGGGCCCGAAACGTCTCCTAGCCGAGACTCAACCACCCGCTCGCATGAGAGACCCGCTTCCGGCTCCCGGCGGAAGTCCCTCCTCCGCCGGCGGGAGAGGATTGGTCAGCGACGCCGCGCAGAACGACGCGCTCGGCCGGCACCAGCGGCCGCGGATTGGCGGAGCGGAGGCCCGCGCGCGGCTTGACGCGCGGCCGCACGTGACGCGCGTGACGTCACCCCCACTGAATGAGCGCGGGGAGGCAGAGCGGCGCCGCCCGCCTGCCCTGAGGCTTTTGACCGCCGCGCGCTAGCCGCGGGGCCGGGCGCGCGCCTGCCTCAGCCCCGCCCCCTCCCTTCCACCTATCGCGCGTGTCGTGCCTAGTGCTCCCGTGGCGCTTGTCGTGCCTACTGCTCCTATCGCGTCAGTCGCTTCGCCGGTGGCGGCTGCGGGCGCCGTGCGGTTCCCCGGCAGCCCTGACAGATCTCCCCTGCGGGAGCGCGGCCCGCGAAGGGACTGTACCGGCCCCGTGAGCCCGCCCTTTCGGGCAGGCAGGCAGCCCGCCTGGCCCGTGCTCGCCATCACCGCGGCCACGAGTCTTTTGAAAGCCGTCGGGACTTTGCGTTGGCACAGGGCGCGTTGTCGCCTTCTGAAGGTCTGTCGCAACAGCAGTGGGAGGATCCAGATGCCTGTCCAAAATTGTATATCCTGCCACGGAATATTCTAGTTCTGAATATAGCAGTGTCTGTGGAGTGAGGCTGAGTAGCTGCGGCTTCAAAAGGCAGTGATAAACATAGACGGGTTTTATGAGAAGAGTATTTCATGGAAGAACCTTCTCTTCCAGATGGGAGACCGTTGTATCAGTAGGGCTCTAATAACTTACCAGCCTCTTTACCGAGGACTAAAGTATATCATCTGTTGGCTGAAATTGGGGAATTCCAAGAGGTTCAAGAGTTCTTTTGTTTGACCAAAGAACAAACAAGTCTTGTCAAACAGTTCTAGTTATTTATTATAAATCATAATTTGTTCTTAACTGCAGTTAATTAGGCGAATGGAAAATACACGGTTTCTTCTAAGGACTTAAAAAGCCCCAGACGAACAGAGAACACTAGAAAGAATCATCTTCCAGGATTACTCCCAGTCCTCAGCTTGCCTTTTACCTCAAACATGGCAAAGCTACCTCACCTTACAATAATAATTACCTGTACCACGCATTGCTGCCCATCTTTGCGTCTCAGAAATCAATCCAGATGGGGCCTTCTGGACCCTGTTTTTAAACCCTACTGATAAAGAGTCATAGTTGCCTGATAGAAATCCCCATGGAGACAATACTGCAGTTAACTTAGGAGACCTATTCTCAGCACCCCCAAATATCTTTTGGAATGGTTTTTGAGGTTACTGTATTGTTCCAAATCCCTAGCTAACAGAGGAAATAAAGTATGCCATAGTACCTGAAATGAAATCAGGTTTCATCAGACGTGAAGCTTTACCATTCATCTGAGGGACATGTGCCTCAGGAAGTAAGTGCTTCAAACACAGGTGGTGGGTTTTTTTCCATAGTAAGCTGTTTCGGAAATGCTGAGCAAAGTAAGATGGCTAGCATAGAGCCTGATGAAGAAAAGGAATAAAACTTAGCTTTGAGCATAGGGATTTTATTCTTTGATGCCAGACTGCTTTTCAGCAGACTGCAGTTCTTTTCATGAAAAGAAGAAACATCTAACTTTAAGCTGCCAAACACCATGAGTCACATTATATCCTTGTTTTAGAGGAACCTCAAAGTTCCTGATACTTACCCTTCAGACATACGTTCTTCACCTCTCCCCCAAGCCATACTCCCATGCAACACCAGGGCAGAAAACCAAACCCATCAGACTAATAACACTGCACTGTATCATTCTCTCTGCTGTCTCATGGTTTATGACTGCAGAGCTCATCTTCTCCCTTTCTGTAACTGAAGGAGTGTGTGAGAGAGAAAATGACTGATTCCCATCAAAGACCAGCACATGGAGACAGCCTCGTGACAGGAGGGAGTTTTCTTTAATGGATAGAATTTGTTGTTTGTTTTGGATTTTTTCCCCAAAGCAGCTTATCTGTGTTATTAAAGGAAAAGAATACCTTGAGACTAAATTTTTTAAAAGCCTGATGTTATAAAGGTGTTACATATTGATAAACATGTCAATATGTATCTATGATTCTATGATTTTTTTTCCTATTGTTAACTTCTGTTGTGGTTGAGTAACAGTGAAAATAACGCACTTTTTCCATAAAGTAATGGGAATTTTATACTTGCCTGGGCCACTTCTAATTCTCTTCTCAGTGTGTGCGATGTAGAACTTAATCACTGAATGCTTCCAATTTTTAAAGGCATGCTGCTGGGATCAAAGAGATTTGACAATTTTCCTTGGTACGCTGCTAGCTGAGGAATGTGTGCACAGATACGAGTAAAACATTACAAATCAGCAATGGATGCTGTGTGGTAATACAGACTACTCCTGTTTCTTCTACAGCTCAAACTCAGCAGTCTGCAGAGAGAATGCATCTCTGAAGGAACAATGTGTGTGAACAACAGGATTATGAATCCACAAACATCAGGCAAGATGAGACTAAGATGTAGTTGGTTCTTTCTTGATCTCTGGTCAAACAGATGTAGAAGAGATTATGTAAGTTACTTCTCAATATATTAGTGATTTATAAGTTGGGATGGTTTTTTTTCTTCAATCGAGAGTCCTAGTTCAGCAACAAAGAATGAGGCATTCAGTATACTTGAGAAGATGACTCCTTACAAAGAGGAACTGCAAAATTACAGTGTTCCTGGAAGCTAAACCTAGAATTGAGCAGTCAGAAACTCAGGCTCTTAGAAGTCACTAAAAACATTGCAATGCTTGGACTTTACTGTCTCTATGATTTCCTTTAAGTATAATGCAAAGGACAATATTTCCTTCCTCAAAAAAGCGTAGAGAACAATTCATTAAAGTTTGTGAAGCACTTGGGTGACAGTAAAAATTCCACTGAAACAGGACTAGATTGCTCCTTCCAGCCTTGTTCCTTCAGCAGATTAGTCAAATTTCTTTAAGACATAGGGACTATTTTAAAATAAAGTTGTGGTGTGAGTGCCAACCCTTGTTAAATCTTGGTTTTCATTAACATGGGGTAAAAAAGTCTAAGCTGAAGATGGTACCGTAAATATTAAAACCATTGTTAACGGCAGCTGATTACAAACTTTGAGGAGATGGTTTAACAGTAATAATTACTGTTAATTGGGCATAATCACAACTCTGGAAATAACCATTCTATTTCTTGCACTTTACACTATCATCAAGCTGACAAAATAACTGTTACAGCTGAAACCGGGACACTAGTATAGAGGCCTTACTTTGTCTGTATGTAGCAGGTCTGTAGCAGATCCAGGACTTGAAAACACATCTCTCACATTCTGGGTTTGTACAATATACTGTCTTCAATTTAGTTATTGTTTGTCTGTGACAATATTTGTTTCTGTAGCATGAATCCATTTTTGAAAATCTAACTAGGCCTTAATGGGAATCATATAATTTATATAAATTTTGTGGCTGAATGAGAATTTTCTGAAGGGAGCTGAAACCAACTCAATGTAACCACTGTGTGAAGTATAAATGTATTTATGCCCAATTAACAGGTAGCAAACTCAGGTATGAAGATGTTTGACCTCAGTGTTGTAACTGTGCAAAAGTTGTGTATGCTCTGATAAAGTACTATAATTTTGTATTTCTGTCCTCTTGAGCCCTATGCTAAGATTCAGTGGGAAATATATATATGCATATATTTTAATACCCCAAGCTTCCCATGTCAAACATGAGCATCTTTGATTGTATTTCCTGCTCTTGTTCTCATAGATTGTAAAAAGATTTTCAGTTTCCAATTTTTGCTTTTGGATGCAGTTTTGATTCTCTCATTCTCAAATATGTTGGAGATCTGTGAGGAAAACTGCATGGAAGTTTTCAGGCTACTAGATGAGTGATTTGCAAAGATAGCAATATCAAATGTTTCTAGTTGTACATGGTGTGCATAGATTGTGTAAGGCACAATTGTGAGCTGAGTTGAAAAGATGAAAGATAATAACAAATATTTAAGATTTGAAATATAAGGAAATAGCCTCTATAGAAATATGTGTGGCACCTTTTTTTCCAATTATTCAGGAAAAATGTAATCCTTGACTGAAATCAACATTTTGTTTGGCCATTAGTCAATTTATCATCAGATAGGCTTTGTAAAGGCCTGCCTGTCACAGCAGATTATGATGTACAAAATGACCAAATGTACAAATCAGGAAGTGTCTCTTTTTTTTAAGTTTATTCAGGCCAAATGAAACATTAATTACAAAAAATGTGGTTCTAAAACAGCACTTTTCCCTGAATCTAGTATTAGTCATATCACTAAATATTATGCAGTGTTATTAACATAGAACACAATTTAAATCACAGAGCTCTCCTAAATTTTCTATTTACTTGGAGAAGCTGCTTTAACTCTGCATCAAATATCTGTCTGTGACACAGAAATGCAGATGGTTCTAAAGACAATCAGAAGTGTATTTGTTCAGTTATAGCAATAGTGAAGATCCTTTAGCTCTTATTCATGGGCGTATATTCCTTGGTGGATAAAGCAACACATCTGGAAATGGTAAAGCTTAGTAATGAAGAGTTAGCAGATTCTCTGCTCGCTTCCCTTGAATGTTCATTTGAACTTGGAAACTGTATTGCTGCTTGGCTATAGAGCTACTCCACTCTCATCATATAAATGACTGTGCAGTGGTGAAGGACAGGGAGATTGGAGTCATAGAATCATAGAACAGTTAGGGCTGGAAAGGAGCATAAGATCATCCAGTTCCAGCCCCCTGCCGTGGGCAGGGACACCTCTCACTGAACCATGCCACCCAAGGCTTTGTGCAACCTAGCCTTGAACACCGCCAGGGATGGAGCACTCACGACCTCACAGGGCAACCCATTCCAGTGCCTCACCACCCTCACAGGAAGGAACTTCTTCCTTATATCTGATCTAAACCTCCCCTTGTTTAAGTTTTAACTCAGAAACGGATGTTTTCAGATGGTAGGTGTATTGTTGATCTGTGATGGGTGGGTGTCCTATTCATACCTGTATTTACACACAGGTGTCTGAATTAGTACAAGGGAGAAGAAGATTTTATTTTTTTTTTTCCCTATCAAATTGGGCTATGAATGGATTATGAGGCTGGGATAGTGTGATTTGTGTAATAGAGCGGTACGGATTCAAGAGATTGTACTTGCAAGCGTGATGACAGTGCGGCCTGGTTTGTGACCAGAAAGGCAAGACTTGTACTGACAGAGGAAGGGAAGAAGTACGTTGTCCTTTGCTCTTCAGAGTCATGATTTCATGTGTAACCTGCATGGTGCAATTGATGTTCCTTTGACTAGGCACCTTTGGGTTTCTTCTTCATCTCCTTCTCCATCAAATACCTACAGCGGTGGGATGCTGAGGGTGTGAATTTACTCTTAACACCATAGAACAAGACCGCTGTAGACTGCTACATCATATGTGTATTGGATACAAGACAGGTCATCTACAGTGATGTGGCTAAAAGTTTTAGATTTATAGTGAAGAGCACTTGATGGAGACTGTGGTAAATATACAAGAAATGCAGACACAGGTTACTATTTCAAATGCCATAAACCAGTGACTATTACAAGTTTAAAAATTACTTTGAAATACTGTGGTCTAGTTGTAGGGTCTGAGAGATGCTTTAGTGTCAGCATGCTGGATAGTCCTTGACATCAGGAGCTTGTGCCTAGTGGCATAGTGAGTTGCAGTAATCTCTTTAACACTAGTCCTTTCTAGGGTCATTGCATCACCAGATAGAAAAGAGTATATCCAAAACACCCTTACACCCTTTCAGTGCTGGTGATTCCCAGTCACAGTCCTTTGAGACCATTGGTAGCTGGTGTAGTTGGGAAGGGACTACCCAGACCATGCCAAGAACAGTTGGCTCCAGGCAACTGTGCTTCACTCTTCTTCAGATGCACTCAAACTGCTCAGTCTGAGCAAGAAGACCATGTATCCTTTCTCAAAGTACTGGGTGTACAGTGTCTAACGCTTCATTTCAGCCCAAGTTGGTTGTTCCTGGCCATGGTATTTTTTTCACAACTTCAAGAAATGATCCACTCTACTGCTTATTAATTAATTATATCCAACAAAAGGGATTCTTCTGAGAGCTTTACACCTTATGGCTGGATTATGAGGTGACATCTTTCTTAGTGATGCAAAGTACTTGAGCTAGAAGAGGTGATTATGGAGGATAGCAGGAAAGGTGGCAGGTGAACCCAATTTGTTGTATTCATCAGTCACGACTTGAAGCTTTTTTGGTTTGTTTCATTTCACACATCCTATCCTATTGAATTATAGGCTTATTGCTCCTGAAGCTGCAGAGCTGAAGGTGATTGTTAGATAAGTCAAAAAAAAAAAGTGTAATTTTTCACATGCTGAGATGTCTAAAAGTTAACTCTGCTATGTAAATAAGAACAGATAATAGCAGTTTATGCATCACAAAAATTAGTCACATGATAGCAGGGTCTGTAGTCAGTAGGAATCTATAACATCCAGTCCTAAAAATCTACAGATCATGCATGAATACTTTTAATTAATTATATTAAATAATTTTGCCATAAATTTTACCTGTACTTGCACATGTATTTTTGAGATAGATGTTTTGGTTTGTTTTTTGTGGGTTTTTTGTTTTGTTTTTTGTCCAGAAATGCTCACTGGCCTCTGCTTGGTCTCTCATAAACCAGCTCCAAGTTCCCTATAATCCTAAGGAGAAGAGGGGAAAAGAGGGTCAGAGCAGAGGTGGTTGTCTCTGAGCTCCTTCTTAAGAGGATCTCTATGCTTGTCACCAGGGTGGAGGGGCAGAATGGCTTTATGTCTTGCACTTGGCTAGCTTTACTTGTAAATACTTCTAAATTGCCATACATCATAGTTACTTAGGATTGATCTATTTAAAAGAAACCTCTGCTGCTTCGTCTTCAGATATTTTATGTCCATAATTTATAGATACAGTATAACATAAACACATTCTAATTGGGTTCTCTGACTTGTGCTCTGCAAAAGCAAGCAGGCTCTCAGATAAAGAAGCAATGATTCTACAAGAAAAGACCCATTAGCTGCTGAAACTTTGTAAAGTCGTATCTGATTGCTCTTTACATCTCTTCCGCCTCAGTCAGAGAAGATGATGACTCTCTGGAGGCCTGTAGAAAAATCACTTCGTGCTGCTGAATACTAGAAATTGTCAAGATGATTTATTCAATACAGTCTTATGACCTCTCTTCCCTGTTGCAGAGCCCTTTTCCATGACCTGGAGATTCATTTCTGGTTTTCAGACTCAGAAAGATTCCAGTAAGAGGGAAGGTTTCCACACCAGTTATTCTCTAATGCTCAGAAAGATATGCAGTTAAATCTTACTTGAGAAGTCACAATGCTTTCTTCTCAGTTTAAACTTCAGGTGGTGTTCTTGGCATCTGAAACTTGTTCCTAACCAAAGGTCCTTGATCCTCAGGATATTTTACAGAGGAAGCGTTTACCGATATAAATTGCTGTTGCTCTCATAAAAATTTCTGACTCATCTGTTTCCCCATCTACAACAGGGAAGTTGAAGATCAGCTCAAGCTGCAGGCTGCTCCAAGACTCAGAGAACTTCTGCTAAAGTAACTATCTCTAAGGAGGCAGGGGGTTAGTTATTCTTGTCTTTGTATTGCTTTCTTGACTCAGCTGTGGTGCAGCATCGACACCAACTTCGTTAAATCATCCACAGGTTGAGCAGGGCCAAGTACTTTGTGGTAATGGACTAACTTCAGAGCTGAAGCTACACTGATGCCCAGTAATAGGCTCCAGCTTCCAACTGCCACATCAGAAGGAGGAAGGTCATGCTTAGTATTTGGCAATTCTGTATAAATGTCTTGGATATCACAGGTCAAGCTGGCACTAGACATCTATGCTTAACAGCTGTTTTGTGTGCCAAGAGGTCTGCTTCAGGGTGAGGTAAGCAGATCACAGAATCATAGAATAGTTAGGGTTGGAAAGAACCTTAAGATCATCTAGTTCCAACCCCCCTGCCATTAGCACGGACACCTCACACTAAACTATGCCACCCAAGGCTTTGTCCAACCCAGACTCCACTAACTGTAACCAAAGCTTGGATCATACATCCTTTTTGGTGTTACTACAGGTGGATAAACTCACCATGAGAACTACCCAGTAGTGAAAAATACATGTTTATGCTGCTTTTCCTCTTGGCTAGGCCAGTTCTGAGTTAGGTCTGTGGGGCTGGCAGCTTATCTAGTGGCTTCTGTGAAATGTGCATGTGGTTCAATGTTTACTGTACAAATATGTGCCTCAGAAAATATTCTGCCTTACTGCCATGCTGGCTGGAAAAGGCCAGTGCCTGGTAGTGAAAATGTGAGCCCAGGTGAGACAAATGCTATATGACCTACACATCTGAGAGACGTTTTCTTCACAAGTGGATTTCTGGCACAGGAGCAGAGTGTTTCCCACCAGCCTTCTGTGCCTCCTCTGTGCCTGGAGAGAAAAGAGCTCTGAGAGTATGGCTGTGAAATTTGAACAGGACGTGAACTGTGCAGATACATGTAGTATACAACTAAACCCTGGTTTTCAGTACATGGTGGTTTTTAAAACAGCTTAATGCTCCCTTTAATGCTTTTTGCATTTCTAGCACCTCTTCTGCATGTTGCACAGTAGTAGCACATTTTAGTGTCTGCTGTAATAGGAATAGTATTTTAGTCACGTGTTTCTGATTTTCATGGAGTAGTAAGTGGGGTTATCCTGGAGAGATACACAAACTGTCTTTCAAAGTGAACAGTAAGAGTGATCTGTGTATGAGGAAGTGTGTCCTTGAATCCTATGAAATGAGTTGGGTGGCAGATAAAGGTGAGCTGCACCTCACTGGGAAGGAGTATGTGGGATAATGGTGGGTCATGTCTCAAGACAACACAGCACATGGTCCCAGGAAATCCAGATAAGGTCTTGCTGAGAGGCCAGTAGGAAATGTGCATGTTAGTACGTGGTCCATCCTGAAGGCTGGGTCACAGGCAGGCAAATATACCAAGAGAATGAGGCAAAATGGAGGAATTTGACCTCCCTTGCTTTGTAGACCATCAGGGAAGGAAAGACCATGTATATCTCTGCTGATAATCCAGCCCCAAGCTTGTGATAGGCAGACCTGAACCAATGGTATGTAAGCAGATGGAAGTTACAAACATATGAGAAAGAATCTTAAATAGGATTAAGGAGATACTTAAAATTATTTAAAATGAAATCTTTCTACTGAGAAATACAAATTGCATTGGGAACCAGGAAGGGGAAAAAGACAAAGCATGCAGGATTTGCTTTGTTGTTTTGTTTTTAATTGAAAAACAGGTAATTCTAAAAAATAAACAGTGGGATAAAAATGTTTTGTTTCTCATGCCTTTGTGACTCTTTTGCTCATCAACTTTCTTTCATTTAAACTCTTGGCATCATGTTTTCTAATTAAATTGTAAGCTCTTTGGGGCAGAAGCTATATTCAGATATAAAGCAGTAAACACCCTGCAGCAATAAATACTTACCCTGATTGGCACCACTGAGCAATATAAACACAATGTAAACAATGAGAAAGCCTGAGAGGTGCTGAGCCCTGGATAAATACTGTTCCTTTCCAGCAGCTTACCTTATAGTTAAATATATTCTAATAGTTTGCAAAACCATGTCAGCGCATCAGCTAAAGGTAGGCTGAATACTGCTTGGAGGTATGAAAACTCACGAGAAGCTGGGTGAGCCCCATAGAATCGTAGAATCATAGAATCACAGAATGGTTTGGGTTGGAAAGGATCTTAAGATCATCAAGTTCCAGCCCCCCTGCCATGGGCAGGGACACCTCACACTAAATCATGTCACCCAAGGCTCTGTCCAACCTGGCCTTAATGTCCTCGGACAGGAAAGATGCTCTGGGAGAAGCTGATTTGGATCTAGGCACCAAACTTCCCACCCTTTGAGAAGGAAAAAAATTGACACTGTCTTTTTATGTGACATTCAGGGTGACTTGTATCTGATGGAGTAAATGTCAGTATGTGAGATGTATCTGAACTCCCATCACAGGCAGTGAAACGTGGAGAGCTACCCACCTGACTGCTTCAGTGGCTCACATACATTTGTCTAGTGCCATTTGAGATGCCCTGTAATAGGTCCCAACTTCCAACTGCCACATCAGAAGGAGGAAGGTCATTCTTAGTATTTGGCAATTCTGTGTAAATGTCTAGGATATTGCAGGCCAAGCTGGCACTGGACAGTTATGCTTAACCAGCTGTTTTGTGTGCCAAGAGGTCTGCTTCATGGTGAGGTGAGCAGGTCTCTGGATTCCACTGACTGTAATGAAGGCTTGGATATCCAATTCACATGTGGATACCTACCAGGTCTCTTAATCAATCTGCAATTGGAATATTAATGTTGTTTAAGATGTGCCTCAAGGCAAGACTTATCTAGTGCCCTTTAAGAAAATAGTTACAAAATTGGTTGATTCCTGACACTGTAAAAGTGCTTTATCCTCCTTTTAAAAATTAAAGGTCTTAACATGAGCTGAGGATGCATGTGAGAATGTAGGTTTCGGATGTGCTCTGAGCAAGCGTGCCCCGTCTGAGTAGATGTGTAAAGCCAGTGCTCATTATGTGGACACCAGAGTTGGTTCGGCTGTCAGCTGATGCCAAGAGGCAGGGCAGGGTTAGCTCACCTGGAAAGCTGCCGGCCTTGCATGTTCTCAGAGAGTGTTTCCTTCCAAGCGTGTGGGAAGTAAGGACTATCTTTGGCTTACGTGTTTATACAGCACAAACACAAGGAGCACTTTGTCTCTGACAATGACACTGGTGCAAAACAAGTTAAAAATACAGACAGCCAAAGTGTAAGGAAGTGCTGCAGCATGGGAAGAGGTTGCCCAGAGAAGCTGTAGATGCCACATCCCTGGAAGCGGTCAAGGCCAGTGGAAAGTGTCCCTGCCCATGGCAGGGGGCTGGAACTTGATGGTCTTTAAAGCTCCCTTCCAATTTACACCGTTCTGTGAGATTGTGTGATATGTGCTGATGGTAACACCAGGTCCTTGAGACAAGACTGAGGTCTTCTGAGGTTTCATTCAATATCTCAACTAAAAAGTTTTCATATCTATGCATGATATTCTATATCAAAAAAA
>NDXB01005923.1:631067-664335 GCA_002631895.1 Agapornis roseicollis | reverse complement strand
GGAGTGGACGCCCTTTTATAAGCCTCTTTTTTCATTTGAATTTTCCTCAGCAGCTCCTTATCCATCCAAGGAGGTCTCCTGCCCCCCCTGCTGCACTTCCTTCTAGTTGGGATGCAACATTCTTTGAATCAGGTACAAACTGGTACCTGGCTGGACCCAAAATGTCCTGAATCACAGTTTGGAGTGTACTGCTCTGTAAAACAAGTGTTTGGAACAATTGTAAGAGATCAGCTGTTGCTGGATCCAAGGGAGTTACACTCCATTGGAAGAGGTATGTCTGTCAGCGCAAGAAAGACAATAAATTATATATTTGCATGCTAAAGTCTAGTGCCATAGTCTGAGGCTACCCTATATAACAGTCAGAAAGGCAACATTACCCTTAGGTTAGAACATGTTTGCACAGAGAGCCACAAACATTTATTCCTCTCTTTGTCCATATGCATGAGATGGGTAGAATGCCCTGGGTACAGAATCTGAGAGCAAAATGTAGCAATGGAGGGAACGTCTTTTTCTTTTCATATCTCCTTGGCCCTGCTGTGTCTCCATGCTGCTGCAGCTAAATATTTTTTGCTGAGTATAGAGGATTGGGGAAGTAGGTACTTCTTTGTGCATTGAAAATAAACACAGTGTGGACAGACAAGAACATATAAATGTATCAAATTGCAATTAAACACGTTTTAAAATGGTCTTTTTCGTAAACGTGATGTCACTTTTATCTGCACTATGATGTTAGAATAAAGGATACAGAAGCATGGAGAATTCTTCCACATTCACTCATTTCATTCATCTCTGAAATGGACAGTTAAAAAGGGCATAATGAAGAAGAGCTGGTTTAGATGCTGAATTATATATTTATTTTCAAAAAGAGAGATGTAGCTGAAATCAGGCCTAAAGGTGTCTAATGAAAACACTTGGCTTGTCAGCTTTCAGATAGGGCATTTAGATCACTTGCTTGACAATGAAGATTGTTCTGAGGAGGTAAAGAACAATTTGCCGATTTAAGCATATTCATTTTTCTCATACCATTAAGTATAATCTTATGATCATGAAGAGTGAATTTCTAGATGTCTTTTGTCTGTCTCTTCCCTTCTTTTTCATCTGCTGTAAAACAATATGAAAAAAGAAAAAAAGAATAAGAAAAGATGGTATACAGACTGAACTAAAGGAAACCAATTTATTTATTTCCTTAGAAAATAAGGCTGCTGCTTAGGATGACATTTTTAGTTTTGACAAAATTGTCAAAAGGGATTTAACTCCTCTGTTTCCAGATCATAAGATTTCTGTAAAAGCAAGAGTGCCCAGCAAAGAAATTCCTCTGACTGTTATTAAAGACAGATCGGATTTAGCTAACTCTGTGTTATTTTGAGATAAGAAAATTGCACAGAAATAAACAACTTGACATTTTACTTCCTCTTTACACTCTGCCTAAGATGGAAACCACATGAGTGTAGGCATATTGGTTTGGAAATATGAAACATGACAAATCTTTGTTTTGCTTTGTTTTCAAACTTGAAACCAAAGAAATTGTACGCTTCCCAGTGAATTACAGTCAGGTTTCCCTGAGTAACCTATGATTCTTCAGAACCTATTTATGTGATTTAGAAAACTGTTAAGCCAAGCTAGTAATTGTTTATTAGTCCTCAGTGTACAGTTCAAGCCAAATAATTACAAACATACCCATTCTTATATCATCTTAAAACTACTGATCCTGAAGGGAATCTGTTTCCCCTTAGAGGAGAAGGCATATTTTCTTATTGAATGGGACAATGAGTGATAGAAAGGGTGGCCCCATTGCAGTCAGTGAAAGGTTTGCCCTTGACTTAGTGGACCACAGTTCCACCCACCTGGCTTATATATCCATTTCTGCACAGTGCCAGTGCACTGCACTGCTTGCTGGAAGCAGGACATTAGGGCTACATACACACAGAGTCCCAGTTCCTAAACACGCCCTATTTTCCCTTTTGAAGTAAGAATTTGAAGTATGAAAAGAAGTAAATTATGATGAAAGGATTAAAAAAACCCCTTTGTCATTGAGGTGCATGTTTTTTTTATGAGTTATCTAACTTAAACTTTTACTGTCCACCAGATGATTTTTGAACAATTAAATCAAGCTACTTGCTATTCCATGGCAGGATTTTCTACCAGGCTAAACCATTTTTGGAAACTAATTAGTAAATTAGATATTTTTTCATTATGTGTTGGAAAAATATGTGTAAACTATATTTTGGGAGAGTTTCCAGCCTTTCTTTAATTTGTTATTGATTGATATGCTGCTCAGTGATTGTAAGCAGTTTTGAAGGATTTCTACACTTGCATTACTAAAGACTGCTAATTTCCAAGAGGATCTAAATAGTTTCCTGAAAAGCTAGGAATAGAGTGTGAATGAACTAGGTGTTAGACCTGAAAATGCAGCAGACAGCTCAGGCTTGGGTTATACTGCTGCTATAGGTAAAACTACAGATCACCCCTGAACCTAGGCTTTGGAATTACTTTAAAGTTGACATAACCTCTATGCTTCACCTAATTCATTACACCAAGCCCCTATGAATTTCATCTGCTAGTCCTCATTTCTGATATTAGCCCTTTTGTATTCTTTTCCACATATGAAAAATTGAGATAAGACAAGTTAATTCCCAGCCAGAGGATGGATTAGTTAATTTTCAAATTACATTTTGCAAATACTGAGTACAATACCATGGAAAAGTATGGATAAATGCAATTTAAGATCCTAAAAAACATCTGCATGATGTGGAGAACTACTTCAAGACATATAAGAACAAAACCAAACCAAACCTACTGTATTTTTATAATGTAAAAGTTAACTTTCTGAATAGTTGAAGATAATAGTTCTAAGGTCAGAATACTTTGTGTCTTGGATAAAATGTTTGTAGGCTGTTACTAACCGTGATAATATTGGCAGAAAGAATGTGGCATGTGAAATCAGAGAGATACAATGGACAAAACTTATCAGGAAATCTGCAGGGTCATTTTGAAAAATGTGAAAATGCAGTTATTTTGGCTTTTAAATTTTTAAAGTATTGTTTTTTATCTTCTTTATTATCCATATTGCAGTGAATCTTCACCTTCTGTAACAGCCAATCATTATGTTACAAAGTGAGCATGCCTCATATTAGAAACCTGCCTGGAAATGCTGAACAATATGATTTTCTGTTGGGTAACTCACTGTCTTGCAAACCTGAAATTTCATTTAGAAAACTTTTAGGAAACTTTTTCTGATGCCAGAATATTTTTCATCTAACCATTTTCATTTTAGTTGCAAATTCGACCCAAGTTAGTTAAGTATTAAGCTACAGTCTTGATAAGAATTGTAACTTAGGTCTGCAGTCTGTCCCACAGACTTGTTTTTTGGAGACTGCCCCGCTCTTCCTATAGTTCAATCATGATTCTTTTTTACTTCGTTCAGTTATATGTCATGAGTGTCACAACTCTTTGAATGCCACAAAGAACATATACTCTGGACAGGAAACCAGATCTATAGGAGAGAATGAATATGTTGTACATTTAACTCTGACTGCTATGAGATAACCCATGAGAATGCTATATGAGTTTTAGTTACAGAGCTGACCACCAGTGAAGCACTTCAGATTGATTCCTTAAAATGCATTACATGTTTGGGTAGACGAAATGCTCAAATGATTGCTTCAAGTTAAAAAGAAATATTGAAATGAATGCTACTTCTCTTCCCAAATCTCTTTTCTTGACTTTTATTCCATGGTTTATAACTCTTAATTTCTGAAAGTTTGCCATTTCCACCTAAAATGAGAAGAAAGATGCAGAAAGAGCAGTTTGTCATGCTGGGAATTCTGCATTTTGCACACCTTTTTTTAAAAAAAAAAAATTGTAGTCTTCTGCATATTGCTTTATATAATGTAAACATTCCTTACTGATTCCTGTGGTGATTGACTGGGTAATACTCTGTCCACAATCCAGCCAAGCCTCCAGGTTAGTGATAATGTTTGACTTTGACATCTACATGAATTATTAAAAGTGTGCTAGAGGCTTAGCTGTGTTTGAATGGGGAGGGTGATCTTTTCATCCCTGGTTGTCTGCACACTTTACTATTTTATATTGGGTTGTCACTTGAGAAGGGACTGGACTGCAGCTTCAGCTATCCCAACTGAAAGCCTTCCTCACTGAAGTATATCTTTGTAGATCAAGACCAATGACTCCTACTTGTTTTTTTCATCTGCTACACAGGATAATAGTGCTTTTCTTTTCATAGCATTGCTCTAAAGGTACATTCAGTCTCTTTGTGTTCAATACCATATGATTGCAATCTGTAGAGTGAAACAATTTAACAATCCATTTTTTTGTAATCAAGACATCTCATGTAAGTGTGTAATGCAGTGTGTTAAGCAAATGCTGTTAGTAAACTCGGATATCTAAGCATGCATGAGCTGTCTGTTACAGTATGCACAGCAGGCAGAACCCACCCCATTTTCTCATTGAAAAAAGCAAAATTTTGCCATTGACTGTAATGGGAACAAGGTCTTTCTTCCTGGCACTGTGTGAAGGGTGGAAAAAGACTTTTAGTGGTAATGGACCAAGACACAATGAATTAATTATAGTAAGAAATCACTGCTGGGCCTAGTTAGTATCTTCTGCATCCTAACCATGCACTCTCAAGAGAAAGAGACAAACTTGCATGTTAATCATTTATTGTGTCTGATGGTAAAAGCAAAGCGGAAAGTAATGACAATACTGTATTTCTTCCAGGTTTATGATTTCTTTCCTTTTCTGTAAAGTTTCTATGTACGTTGATCACCTTCATTTTCCTCATGTTCTGCTATCATTTGCTAAGTTAGGAGAAAAATTCCACTCTTTTAACTCCTTCATGAAAGTGATGAATTTTTAAAAAACATAGTGCAACTTATCATACTATTCTGGAAGCTGAGCTTTTCCCATGCATTCCAATGGTGATCTCCATTTCCTCTGCTCTAATCAACACCATCAGCAGAGGAAAAAAGAATCTGCTTCCTATTTGGTTTTAAAGTCTACATTTTTATATATCTAAAACACTTTGAAAGCAGTTTTTTAATGCTTAGCCATCAAACAAACCTTTGGTTCTGTAAATGATCCTTTTCAGAGGAATTGTTCCGTTGACTTGAGTTTTGCTCTGAGATAGGAATAAGTGTGATGCAGGGGTGGAAATTGTTCCATCAGCAAGAGTGAGATCAGACTCAAGAATGAGATCAGACCCAAGAGTAAGGGTTGCTCATCTGGTACAGCATATCAGGGTTAAAGCATCCCTGTGTGTTTCAGTCAGGTTTTTCTTAATAAGCAGCATTTATTTTCTTGAGACCTGATCTCTGGACTTTAGTATCATGAATATGAGTCCCTTTTATTTGGAAATGGGTCCTGTGAAGTGCCCAAACATCAGTACCTGATTAAGGATGACTGGCAACTCTCATGAGCTGTGGTATTTTATAGAACCAGTTCAATAGGCCTAAATTAGAGGAATATTCCACTAGAAACACGTGCATAAATAGAGATTACTTATGTGAGTAATGTGAACTGGTTTTTCCTTCTTTTTTCTGTCACGAAGAGCACTTGATCTTATTCAATTGCCTAGTGTACTGTGGTAGAATAGAAATAGAATAGAGTGTCATTGCAGAATCATAGCAAGTTATTATGGTCACGATCTCTCTTCTGACTATTTCCAAATTAGCATTTTACTAACAGGGGAAGCATATGCTAGATTAAAACAGGGAGGGTTTTTTCTTTTTTCATTTTTTTTTTTAAAGACAGAAATGGCAAAAATTATGCTCTTCAATTTTGTTGTGAAATATCTCTCCTTTTCAGGGAAATATGTTTTCTGGATGGATTGCCACCTGCAGAGCATACTATACATCTTTGTTAAATTATTTTCTGTCTCTGCAGAAATAGCAGTTTAGTTTTGTAGTATTTTTTAAACAAAATGACTGAGCATTTAGCACAATTATGTTCAGCACTATAATCCTTTTTTTTTTCTTCTTTTGTCAAGCCATCCTTTAACAGGGAATAAAAAATGAGACACACTGTAAGCTATTTTGCATAAATGAATAATTATGATTGCCACATATTGCCAATTGTAATTAGAGATAATAATGCTAGGTTTTGGAGCTTTTACTCATGCATTGCTTTTCCAAGCAAAACAGAACTTTTGTACCATTCATCCAGTTAAGTGAACAGATTGGGTTTTCTCATCTCACCAAGAATGCACGCATTTGTTTGGGGTTATTTTTCCCTGCATTTTTTTTAAATGATAGCTTTAATTACTTGAAGGTAAATAAGTAAATAAACGACACACTATAAATAGTAGGCTCTTAGCAAAATTAGAGGCACATTAAAGATAACACACTTTTGGGACTTGCAGATCTGTTAGCAAGTTGCCTGAGCATTAGAGGGAAATTGGCAGCTGCTTACAGTTAACAACCAAAAATACTGTAGGTAGTGTATGCATGTGCGGATCATTTAAAGGCTCAGTTTACCTTATTTACATTCCAGCACCTCTGGGATTTGAGGAAGGGTTGTATTGCTTTTGTGGGGAGACAAGGTTGATTTCTAAAAACTGCCCACGTAAACCCCAGTGTTAGGCATACCTTCTTGCAAAGCAAGTCTCTCAGTGCTGCAGTGGTAAAACCTGCAGTTTATGCAGTTCTCAGATACTGTACATCCACTTTGACATGAGAACTTGGCATGGTGCTAGACTAAAAAATAATGCTGTTTAATCAGGTGTGGACTGCTGGCTTGTTATTTTTGCCAGCAGCTTTGTTTTACTTGGACTGCATAGCCTTGTAAGAATTCAAAGCCATTGCAATATTGCTGAAGAAGCTTTCTGAGATGTGTAACTAGCCATAATGCTGTATCTCCAGGGTACTGAATGAATGCAGCAAACAAACTGTTCTTCACAAATGTCTCTTTTTCCTAGGAAAAATGGACCAACTTCTGGAATTGTTGTTCAGCTCCCAGTCTCAGTGGGAGTTCTGTCTGAGCACAGACAGGCTAAAGCCTAAACAATGAGCATTAAATTTGGTCCCTTCATTTCAGGATCTCACAATTCTTTTGGAAATGTTAACAAATTAAGGTTCACAACCCCCACCCTGTAAAATAATACTGTTCCTCTTTTACAGATGGGCAAAGAGGGTCATGAATCAGGGATGACAAGACCTACAGATGAGAAATCTGACTCTAGAGCAGGCTGCTCCATTGTCTTGATTATTTTTCATAGCTCTGTAAGATTCCCCAGTCTCTCATTACACTTCTTAAGAGTTTTCGTAACTGGAATTGAGGGTGTTTGGACATGATTTTCCGCATGGATTATTCAGTGCATTTTCCTCACTCTGCATATCCTGACTTGATTTTGTCACTTAAACCCTAATTGGAAGGGTGCTGCAGCCATTACAGGTTACAAATCCTGCTGTTTTTCCTACCATGGAATGATTTAAAAGTGAACATAATCTCTGTTCCCTGCCCTGCAGAAGATTTCGTGTGGCGGCACATCTCTCAATTAGGCCACACCTAGCTGAAATCTCCCAAAGGAGTGCTGCAGAAACTATTACCCTCTTTAGGGATTGGTAACCTGGCATAGATAAAAGTAGGGGGGGAAAAAGACCCAATGCTCTCTTAAAATATGCACTGATTTTTTTATTTAACTTGTTTTAATGGGATCTGAATATTATTGTACTGTTGCTGCTGCTTTCCTTCCTAGACAAGTGATGTATCAAAATGCTTTCCAGGTAGCTTGTCCTTACAAATCACAGAGCTTTATTTTCTTCTTTTAGAGCACAGATGCTATGGTATCTTCCTACACTAGATAGCATTTTAACAGAGTTTTACAGGCATATGTATTACCACCTTCTCACTATTTAAGATCTAGCAGAAGGTTGTGGTAAAAGCAACCACAGCTTTTGAAGAAAGTAGCATTAGAAAAATACTTTCTGTATTTGATTTGCTTTGATGCAGTGTGTTTACCATCTACATGAATTCCTAGTTGCCTTTTCTATTTCTCTCCTATTAGGTGTTCTCTATTGCCCTTGCTCCTAGTCATCTTCTTCTTCCCTGGGCACATACTTCCTGAAACCTCATTCCATTCTTTTTCTCTTAGCTGAATATTCTGTATTCAGCTGTACCATTCCTTTCTTTGGCTTACTTCTTTGTAAGCAGATTCACTACATGGTCATCTTCTTTCACTTGACTTTCTGTCTCCAGGATCCTCCTCAAAGTTATAAGTTTGCTGATTTTCTCAGTGTAACACCTCAAAATCGTGTGCTTTCCTTTTGCAAAGCTATTAACTGTTGTCTGCGCTCTCATCAGGTGATGATTCAGTGGATTTTTCTCTTTTTGCTTCTGGATAAATATGCTTCTGTGCTGCTACAACTTTTCAAGATAATGCTGCAAATATTGATTTTCCATCCATTCATTTAAACCATGGCACCCCTTTTATTTGCATTGCTTGAACAGGTATGTTCACTTTCAAGGTTTCTTAGCTTATGTTCCACTGCTTTTATGCCAATTTTCAAACTATTCCTATACTCTCTTTTGTTCTGCCCTTCCTCTGTAGGAATAATTCAAAGAAACATTCAGGGCCAGCCCATTGTCTACCTTTCAAAGCATCCTTTAAAATTCTCCTTGCCTTTCTAAATTTCCCCAAGTTTCACATACGTAAGTCTATTGTCCACTGCTTATCCTTCTCACTAATATTTTGTCCTTATTTACTTTTACTTTCTGGATACAGATTCATAGAACCATAGAATCATAGAATAGTTAGGGTTGGAAAAGCCTTGAACACCACATTCACAGCTTCCCTGGGCAACCCGTTCCAGTGTCTCACCACCCTCACAGTAAAGAACTTCTTCCTTATATCAAATCTATACTTCCCCTGCTTAAGTTTTAATTCATTACCCCTTCTCCTGTCACTACAGTCCCTAATGAAGAGCCCCTCCCCAGCATCCCTATAGACCCCCTTCAGGTACTGGAAGGCTGCTATGCAGTCTCCACGCAGCCTTCTCTTCTTCAGGTTAAACAGCCCCAACCTTCTCAGCCTGTCTTTGTATGGGAGGTTCTCCAGTCCCCTGGTCATCCTCATGGCCCTCCTCTGGACTTGTTCCAGCAGCTCCATGTCCTTTTTATGTTGAGGACACCAGAACTGCACACAATACTCCAAGTGAGGTCCATTTGTTATCCATTTGATATCCATTTGCTAACCACTAATACTTTCTTTATATTGCATTTTCTTCTTTATATTGCAGTTTTAATCTCTTGCATCACTAACCATCATATTAATCTTTGTATGATGCTGAATGCCATGGAGACCTCAGTCTCAGATTGGCTCTCAAGCATCATGGTAACACAAGTAAAAAAGTTAATGCCACTGTGTGTTCTTTGCTGCACTTCTTGTGATCTGGAACGAAACATCTGCATATCCAGAAACCTCATTATAGAGTTCGTTTAACTAACTTTTACTCCTCTCATGCAGCACGACAGAGCCATGCAAAGTTGTCTAAATAAACTGCAGTCTTATTTCATTAAGCTAACACATTTATTACAACATTTACATGCAAAGGTCCCTGGCAAATAATTCATAATGAACCTGAGGATTGCATGCGTGAGGAGCAGGGTGATGGGAATACTTCACCACAGTGATCACTAGTTTCTGTCATTCATTTTAAGCCACTCTGTGCTGCCAAGTCACATATAATAAAGCTCAGCTAAATTAATTGGTTTAGGTATATATTCAAGGATGAAGACATGGAAGGGCAGGTAGAAAAGAGAACAAGGGGTCAAACAGGGGCGTCACTAATTTCAATTATTTTAGGGAACATTTCAAAAGGAAAACCAAACCAGGAATGGCACCAGATTACAATCTGGTAACCAGATTACAATCTTTTCCCCAGGAATGAGGGGAAAATTACTCAGGTCAAACCAAATGAAACAAACATTTCACTTTTCTCACTCAAACAAAAGAAAACTTATTTTAGTTTAATGACATCTTTCAAATGATGAATCACAGAATCACATATTGGTGGAGGTTGGAAGGGATCTCTGAATATCCCTTTCAGCCCCTCTGCTTAAGCAGGGTCATACAGAACAAGCTGCCCAGAACCACTTCCACAGGCTTTTGAATATCTCCAAGAATGGAGACTCCCCCACCTCTCTGGGCAACCTGTGCCAGTGCTTGGTCACCCCCACAATGAAAACTGTTTCATGCTCTTCAGAGGGAACCTTCTGTTTTTCAGTTTGTACCGTTTCCTCTGGTCCTGTCGCTGGCCACCACTGAAAAGAGCCTGGCTTCATCTTCTTTATACCCTCCCTTCAGGTATTTATGTAATACCCCTCTGAGCCTTCTGTGCTCCAGGCAAAACAGTCGTAGCTGTCTCAGCCTTTCCTCATGGGAGAAATGTGCTAGTACAGTCATAATCGTAGTGGCCCTTTGCTGGATGCTCTCTGGTGGCTCCATATCTCCAGTGTCCTGGAACTGTTGTGAAACACTTAGCCTTTCCTCTTTTAAAAAAATATATTTCCACATGAAACCATCTGATTGCTTCATCACAAATGTGTAAATAGCTTTTGTCAACTCAAATAATTTTCCAAATGACAAAATATTGATTTTTGGGGGTTTTATTTTTTTAGTTCAAATTACATCAATGGATTTTGTATTTGTTTTATACAGACTGCAGATTTCACAGGTTAGCCTTTTTGTGATATACTGTTAAAATCCTTAGATAACTTCAATAAATTAATACAACCACTCCTGGTTTACAAAACTGCAAATCTACTGAGATTTTAAAGTTTATTGTATTAGCATGTTAATAGATTGAGTTTCTCCTTATCTGGAATTGAATTTAAGCTCTTATAATAATTTATTTTTCTTGGTGTTATTAATGAATTTGAGGCTCCTAGTATTTATAATATTAAGAATTACTATTAATTATTAGCACTGTTGGGAAAAAGATACTATGATTTTGTAAAGCATGGAAAATGCAAATAAGCACCATAGGAAGAGAAAAAACTTCAGCCCACTAATGTTAGTGCATCTTTTAATTAAAATATATACCACATCCTCAGTTCCTTGCTGCCTCAATAAATGTATGAGTAAGAGATCATGTTTGATGGGAAGCTCACGTTTGTCTTTATTCTCATCTTCTTAAATTAAATTTAAAGAATCTCATAAAAATATGTGCATTTGGTATCCTCCTTTTTCTTATTTTCTGGTTAGTTATATTTTTTTTGCCTGCAATAACAGAGCCATGAAAAAAGACAGCAATCCCCTTGCTCATTGGTATAATTCCACACTCTGAGTGTGAATACTGGCAGATCAGCAGAATGAGCCATCTGCAAGCTATAAGCTGTGTCTTTGCATGAGTAGATTTAGGAAAAAAGAATCGTCTGACCTGGAAGCCAAACATTACTTGGCATCTTTACGAGAGATTCCTATGAGGCCAGCCACTGCTTGTGCTAGATTTGTGTCCTTTCTGAAATATATGCCCTCCCTCTTCCCTTCATATTTTGTAGTGCATGTACATAAGTGCACAGAGAGAAATGCACACACAGAGCTGCACCACAGGCCACCTCAGAGATACTGTACTACAGTTTAATGAATATCAGACTTCATAGTCTCTGTTGGATTGCCATGCTTGTGAATAATGAATATCATACTGCAGGGTTAATCCCAAGTGGCTAGTTTTCTGGGTTTAACAGGCTGGGTGTTAGTCCTGAAATGCTTGTAAATGTCTACAGTTCATGGGTTGTACTATGCAGGAACATGCACCTCTAAATCCTCACCTTACTCAGGCCAGTAACTCTCACCACAGTCAATGAAGATAGTCAAGGACATATCACAAGATGGATTTGTTTCTACAGTCTTCCCTTCCTCTGGTTATTATCTCCCAAACTGCTGAAGTCCTACCTCAAACAGAAATGCTATGCATGCTGCCAGTTTTTCCATTTCCTGAGTTGCTGTCTCCCTTCTAAGCTTGATCTGCTAGCTCTGACATCCTACTCCTCTGAGTTATAGCTTACACCTTCAACTAATGAAGTCGTTGGCAAAATTCCCATTGACTTCACTCAGCTGAACAGTGCTGAACCCTGAGAGCTCCCGAGCCCTTGCGGAATAAATGCGAGTTGTAGATCCACTGGATTTATAAAGATTTGGCCCTAGATTACAGAACATTTGGGACAGGTGGAGTCTGTCTTTTCAAATGGTTTGTTAAGTGCCATTTTCACCTAAAGTACCTCAGAAATTATTAAGTGACAGCAACACTTGTCAGATGACACAAAATCTTAAATTTGTGGTGGGAGCAGAGAGAATAGAGTAGCCATTTGCTTTCACTGCAGTTGTGGAGATGCATGTAGGAAGGAATTAAAGCAATACTTTTAAAAATAAATCCCTTCTCTACTTACCTCCACTGGGAGAATTAGAATTGGATCAAACCTTCCCACTTATTCTAGCTAACGGCTAATGCCTACATAAGCTACATTTTCTGTGCTCTTATGCCTGCTTTAAAAAAGACCTCCTTTGAATTGCATTAAATTTTTACCTCCCATTGACTATATTGGCAGCAAACCAGATTAAAACAAGAACAAAGGGGGAAAACTTCTCCAGCATTAAAATATGTAGAGGTTCATTTCACTTTAAATACTTTCTTGCATGATCCTTCTGCAATTTCAGTGAGCATTACTGGTGCCCAGCTGCTCCTTAATACAAACTAAAACAAGAGATTCTCAATCTTGAGACTGTAGGTATCCTTGCACAACAAAAAGAAGAAGTCAGCTGCTGGCTGTGCTTTTGAGGTGTGATATAGGCATAATAGGTACTGGGAAGGAAATATTAGGTATCTAAATCTGTGAACATATTGGCTGTGGGGAAAGGACCTTCAAAAGGAGATTTCATCATGTCAAGGTAGAAGATAACTAAACCTGTGATGGGAAAAGGGTAGTGCTTTGAAGGCTGATACTGGTGGGGTTGGTACCTGCTTGTGTGTGCCCCGGAAATACTGGCAGTGGTTTAGAGGGCAAAATTCTTTTCTTTATTCTTTTCTCCTCCACACTTTATAGTGATTCAGAGCATTTCTCTTTAAACTGTGTGCACTATTGGCCATCTATAGAATAAGCCCTTTTCTTTGCCTACACTGGTGTTTATGCTACCATCGTTGTGCCTCATGACATTTAAATGACAGTGCTGGACTGTAGCTCAGTGTGATGAGGTGGTCTTTGTTCTACCTGCCCTTTAGAGTCTGGGGCCTTGTTTTGAAAAAAATTGCCAATTACTCTATTTAGGGAGCATTAGCAGAAATGCTACAACAGACGCAGCAGCAATACTGTAAAGCGCTTGTTGATCCCAATACCGCTCTACCTGCCTCAACAAGCTAGCAGCTCCATATGAACGCTTTGCTTCCACTCTGCATGGTGCCTCACTCACTTTTTCCCTTCAGCAGAGGGCGTTCAAAACAGCAGGCACGTTTTCAAAACCAGAAGCTAGACAGCGGATATCCAAGTAGGTGTTTAACTGTATGTGCACTGTGCTAATTTCCTAGAGTTTAATGCTAGCCGCCAGCCCTGAAGTTTTAGCTCAGGCACGACAGCAGGAAAGGCAGCCACATTAAGGGTCAAGGCCCCCAGGAGGCAGAAACTTCTGCCTGTTCCTGACTCATCTGGGTCAGACAGCACTTACCAAGAGTTGAGAAAGCTCATTAAGGTGAGGAACTACAAGAGAAACGTTGGCTTTAGAGCAATGGGAGCTGCAGCACGGGAAAATGGCGCCTGCAGCCCATGTTTTGTGAGAGATTGTTTCTTTTCCTTTTGTTTTTTTTTTTTTTTTTTCCTTCCTTGATTTAATAGAGTGAGCCTGAGGGAAGAGCCTGAAAAAGATTTTGGCATGATGTTAGTCCTTCCTGGGTTGGGGAAACAAGCCAATAGCCTTACAGGCAGCTGATTCTTTAATCACATATTTAGTATCTAGGAGAAAAATATTCCAAGATGGCTAAGTGACCTCTAGAACTGAAATCTACTTTAAATTTACTCAGTGATTTAGAAACCAGGCACCCTATGAAGCCCATCATCTTAACCCTTCTAAGGGCTCAGAGTTGTAAAGGTGTTCTTGGTCCCTAAATGGTTTTTGGAATTTTTTTTTCTGGTCCTATGCCATTTCTTTTTAACTTATACTTTGGCTTCTCCATGACATTGTCAGGTTTGAAAACACTAACCTTAATTTTCTATGCCCAAAAATCCATCTGGGCTCAGTTGATTTCACAGGTATTTGGACTCTTTAATGACCTTTTAAAGTATGCAACTATGGATTTAAGTGGTTGAATAGACTTCTCTCTCCAAGCATAAGTCAAGGTATGAACATAATGAATGAAAACAAAATGTGTTATTTCTCTGGTTAGTGAACTGTCTTCAAGCACAAATCCAGACTGAACCAGCAGAAAATACTGTGCTGCCTTCTACGGCTTGCTCCATTTTTAATGAGAAAGTCTTTTTCAGATTAACAGGAACTACTCAGTGCTCCACACACCTCTGAAAATGCTTTAAAGGGCTTCAGGAACATGGACTATGTGAGCAACAGAAAAAGAGGAAAAGCTGGAAACCAGAGAATGCAAATGCATGTAACCATTTTCTGTATTTCTCAACCTGATACCTGTACTACCTGTAATCACTTTTCATTTACAATCATGCTCTCATAAGAAAATGGGTAATTACTGAACACAGTTAATCAATTTACCCTAGAGTGAAGTCTGATCCTACAGGAGAAAGCTAGCTGAAACTGCACCTAGGAAGTTTCTTCTTGCTCTTGCTCTGGAAGTAGAGCTTGTTTTGAAGCTGTGGGGTGATGGCAACCATTGACTGTTTAAATTGATGAAAAAAATTGCCATATTTTGACTCTTTTTGTTCAGCAAAATTTAAATGTCTGAAAATTGTTAATTGCTTTCATATACATAGATAGAACTTAAATGGTGATGCTAATATATCCACATGTGCCACTTCAAAATATGTAAAAGGCCCTGTGGGCAATGCTAGCGAAGTTACAGAAAATATAAAAGAAAAGCCTTTGTAGTCTTTTTAAATCTGAAGTTCAGCAGTTTGGGTTCTGACCTAAAGGGGGAATACAAGTCATTCATACATTGCTTTTGGTTCCTAATTTAAAAAATTTCCTAATTACCTGAAAGTGCTGGAAATTAAATTGCCCCCCCTTTTTTTTTTTTATTAACTATTAATAAAAACACTGGGAAAAGTGGAAAATTATGTGAAATCTCTAATAAGAGACCTTGTTGGAAGGTTTCTTTTCAGCAAAAGTAATAAAGTAATCTGCTGGAGGAATTCTCTGATGAGGCAAAAGGAAACTGAAATGACAAAGCATATAGTGCCACCACAGAAATTTGGAGCATGTTTTTAAAAAGGGAATATCTCTGGACTTCAAAGCCAGGGCTCCATCTAATCACAGGAGCAGAAAATGTAATGCACTGGTAGCTGTCTGGGTTTTAGATTTATTTATTTCGAATTTACATTTGAAATTGTTTGAAAGCACAAAACAGAAAACTGTGTTGCAAAACCCATACCTTCAGTGACTAGTACCCATGTGAAAGTCAGACAAGTTGTGATCACAGCTTCAAACTACTAATGTGTGTGGCAGAGGAGAGAGGAGAAGGAAGCAGACAAGCAGCTACTGATTCAGAGAGAGCACAAAATTCCAACAGAATTAAGAAAGGAGTGGTGGCAGAGAATTAAGTTAACTGCACTGAGTGCATTGAGATGGGGCAATATCAGGTTATCATATTGTAGTTAAGCCAGTTGCAGCTGCTGCCAGTGAAATCAAACCTAGCTTGCTCCTTGGCTGAAAACTTAAATATCAACACCCTTTAATTATGCATAAAAAGATAAACAAAGCCAGCAGCTTTAAAGTACTGTTATTAATTGTGCCAAATGTTAGTGAAAGATTGAATTATTCATAGTTACAGTTCTCAGGGGTTTCTTGATTAAGGAAAATAAGGAGAATTTGATGTGAATATCTCGTTTCACGTAGCTTTCTCAGTTTGGCTAATCCAAGAAACAGGGATATATTTTACATGTCAGATCTGCGGAAAATGCATGTATCTGCTAGTTCCTTAGCAACCTACTGGGATACGCCTGCGTCTACTCCCATAAACCCTGCATACTGGAAATCATCTCCAGTGGGTTTCCAAGGATCAGTGGATTTTGCCACACTAATACTACCATTCATGTGCAGTTAAATAATTTAATTTACTTACAGGATCATTGCTGTGCTTTGGTTTCTTTTGAATCGCGTCACTAGGGAAATAATATGTAAACGTATTTCATTGAGAGCCCTCTATGTGAATAAAAAGGACTGTAAGCTTTTTTTTTTTTTTTTGCTTATGTTTGCTATATATAGATATTTTTTAGTCACTGAAAATAAATAATGCTCATTCAGAAGTGCAGCTGTACTCATCATGGCCCTNTTTAATAAAAAGGGCTTTATTTTTTTTTTTTTTTTTTTTGCTTATGTTTGCTATATATAGATATTTTTTAGTCACTGAAAATAAATAATGCTCATTCAGAAGTGCAGCTGTACTCATCATGGCCCTGGTCCTTTTTCCTCTCTGCTTTCTAGCTAGAGGTAGTAGCTAAAATTAAAACAAACTTCTGGAAGTGAAGATTTTAAAACAACAATGTATCTTTATAACAGTTTCTCCATTTTCCTCTTTAAAAAGAGAAATCTTCACATTTCAGTTATCCTTACAGCATGTGTGCATTAAATTTATCACTGTGATATAATTTATGAGCAATAAGAACCTTATCAAACAACCCTGTACTTTGCTAAATTGCATTTAGTAATAGACAGTAGCCAAGAGTTTACTCAGATGAGTAATTTTTGGTCATGTGAGTAGTGGATACTAGCTAGATCAGGGAATAAGGGTCCCTTGCCTAAGACAGCGCTTTCAGGATTCAAATCAGGCTTAAAATTGTCACTGAAATCAGGAGTATATGGGTCTGATCCAGTACCTCACGTGGTTCATATGAAAATCTTCACTGAATCCAGCTGAAGAGCTTCCAATCAGCTGCTCCTGCATCTGTGCCTTATTGCTACTGTTTTGAAGCTGAATGCATTCTGGTATTGATATTTAGAGTATGCAATACTCTTCCAGGAAGAAGGACTTCATAACTTTGGACCTCCTTACTTCTGTTGAAGTTAACAGAGTTCAGCCTATTTGAGGCAAATGAAAATTTCATCAATTAACTAATGTTAATAAACAGCTGGAAAAATCTTGTCTTTCAAAGTCACTGAAGGCTTTATTATTACATTCACACCAAATATTTTTTGATTATTGATGATGATATGAAAACTATATCTATCCTTAACTTTGGCACATCATAGTACTTTGTCACATGTTAAGACCTAGAAAGATTGAGCAAAAAATCAGATAAATAGAGAGACTGTCTATAGAGATAGAGATAATGCATTTATGAAGATATTTAAAAATATATATATAATGCATATATACATAGATATGTATATTAATTTCTATAGTCACACGAAACATTTACATAGAAATACATATCACATCTAATTTTTGATGTGATGAATGCTTTAGCTGTCCGACACATTTCTGTAATAAAGATGTAATTATATTCATACCTTTCTTATTGTAAGTTAATAGCATACTTAATAGCATGTAAATATAATCTGTAAATGCAAGTAGTTTTAAAATATGATAAATTTACTTTTCATGTGTTAGTTCCTATCTAAAATAAAGATTTAATCCAGAGTTGCCTACTTTCTCAACCCAGTATCTGATATTTCTGTGGCTGTGATCACAAGTTGTGCCTGAGAGAAATTTCCTGATGTGTTTCATGAGCAAGAAAGAGATGACAGATTTCCACCAGAGTTACCATTCCTTTTATGATGATGCCCAGCTGGGCCTGAAGGTGGATGCCCAAGCAACCTAGGCACTGCAGCTCCTGGTAGTTCACTTCAACCAGATCTGCAATCCTACTTACCCTATTCTTCACTTGAGGAGTCGCTTCATCACCTTTAGTCTAGTAACTGGTTCAGAGGATGAATCTTCTTAAAATAAATGAAGTCACAAATAAATGATATAGGTAGGCTTGGGCAACAAAGGACAAATATGAGGGATTCAAGAGTTTTCATGAGCTTCGATATGTGGTTTGATTGTGTTCATGGTGGAGTTTACTGTCCCTTATGGCATGCTTTTCCGTTGCACTGCTGCTGAGGTCTTCTCAGCCAGGTAAAAGCATATTTCTATTCAACACTGTGTTGACTGGTCCCACAGTGACTTTGTTGGAATGTCTGTAATGTGAAATGATGTGGTGCAAAGGTGTCAGATTTTAATGTGCCCTGAGCTGTTATGTCCACATTGTGTATTGCAGTGTTACATGGAGATACTGACTTGAGTCCCATCTACAGTCTATTGCAATGGTGCTGTTCTGTGACCAAGCTGTCCATAGTTCTTCACTATCTCTGAGACCTCCTCCCTGTATTTTCTGTTATAGATCTAGTCTTCATTATTCATGTTTCTAGTTTTTGACAATTTCAGCATATAACTTCATTTTAGTTGTGACAAAATTAGACCTTCATGAGACATGCTGAGACATGCTAAAAATTTCAAAAATTTTAAAAAGTCTCAATGGAGACAGGATAAGAACTTTCAAAATACACTTTGGTACTTGTGCCACATGCAGAAAATGAGAAGGATTGTAAGTTTTTGCATGTAAGATCATATTTTCTTGTTCAAAGACTACTGAGTATGACTGACTCCTGAACTGTGACTCTCTCCAGTCCCATGATAAGACAAATAATAGTAACAATAAAACCTACAGCTTATTACTATGTGTGAATTTACTGATGTTCTGAAATGTAATGGGATCAATATATAATTCTTTCCCAAAGACAAATTCAGGCCAGCTGTTATTCTAACATCAATGTCATAGTGCAAGCTAAAGGAAATAGTTACTGAGACAATCACTACCAAAACCTGAGGTCCACACCACTACTTGGAAAAGCATAAAAGTTAGCCAGAAGTGTGGTTGGCAGTCCTAATACTGTTAAGTAGAGTGTTTGAATTAGGGTTTCTCCTGACTGTTTAGCTTGGAGAAGAGAAGGCTGTGTGGAGACCTCATAGCAGCATTCCAGCATCTGAAGGGGCCTATAGCAGTACTGGGGAGGGACTCTTCATTAGGGACTATAATGACAGGACAAGGGGTAACAGGTTAAAACTTAAACAGGAGAGGTTTAGATTGGATATAAGGAAGAAATTCTTTACTGTGAGGGTGGTGAGGCACTGGAATGGGCTGCCCAAGGAAGTTGTGTATGCTCCATCCCTGGCAGTGTTCAAGGCCAGGTTGGACGAAGTCTTGTGTGGCATGGTTTAGTGTGAGGTGTTGGAACTAGATGATCTTAAGGTCTTTTCCAACCCTAACTATTCTATGATTCTATGACTGCAGTTTTGCATTTTTTTGCAATGTTACACTAAGACCAGAAAAGAATCTTGTTATGGAATTACTGTTTCTACTGAGTCACTGGATCTCTTTGCTTTCAAGGATCATGCATTTTCAGGATAGATACCCTCAGAAGTGGGTTTCAGCTGAGTGAAGACATCCTATGTGCTCCCTCATAAGTCAACCACAGTCTCACGTTGCTGCACCAGGGGAATTGATATAGGATTGATTGACCAGCTTTGCCCTGAATAGGGATAATCATTTGCTTCTTAAACTTCCATCCAGTGCTTTGGCAAACAGAAAGCCTTCACTAATGCCAAATCTGTAATTACTTTACTAACAGTGATGACATGTATGCCTGTTCTGCATGATCCTATTTTGTTGCTTCTGTTGTTGGCTATGAACAGTTCAGTACTTTAGATAATAGGGAGCTCATCCCTGCATCTGTCTCTCAGCAGGATGAGCTTTGAGCAGGTTTTGAAGAGGAAAGGGAAAAATACATCAAAGCAACAAAAAGGAAAAACACATGAACAGGAACCGACTTGGTAGATATTACAGAAAAAAGAGCGGCATATACTGTCTCAAGGATAACATAGGCCATATTGCTGTACATGCATGGGGACCATTGCAAGGTGAAGGCTATCTTTGCTGTGACAAGTCATCCCAGTTCCTCAGTACACTGTATTCCTCGATACACATGTATTATGTCACATGGTATAGCAATCATCAGTCCATAAGGATGTGGCTTCTGCTATAATGTTATTCTATTCTGTTCTATTCTGTTCACCTTTGGAACACTTAATGAACAGTTAAATAGTGAAAATGTAACAACCGGTCACTTTTGCTCCCTCATAGGTAGAAAAAAGTGTATGCAATCTTATTTTAAGGGGCTTTCATTTATTTCTTTTATGCCTTTATTTTATAAATGTGCATGGAATTAATTAATTATCTCCAGATGGATGATCTTCAGATGAGGGATCCTACTTTTTTTATATTTTTGATTACAGTGTTATTGCAATTAACAGAATTCCTTCATAATCCAATTCAGCTAACTGCTTTATTCTTATTTCTTCACAGGTTCAATTTACTGGTTGTGGATGTTTGCATACAGTTCTACAGACCCATGCATGTATTCAAAACAGATTGAGTTAGCCAAAATATTCATTCTCATGTAGAAAAAGGGTCAGTGACCTGTAGGTGCCATGTGTCAGTTATTTAGAATTCACTCAGTGTTTATCTCGAGTATTTTCTCACCTGCTTTATTCAGTCGGATACACATTTTTAAATGGCCAAGCAGGGAATATATGTGTTTTTTTATAAAACTTTTTTCCCTTCTGTGCAGCAGCAGCTGCCTGCCATGTTATTGTTTTTTGTCGCTAGCAGGCTTTTTGGGTGAGTGCCACGGATCTCGTGTGGGGAGCGGGACCATTTGCATCTGAATGGTGAATGGCAAGGCTGGGCGTGGGTACACTCAGCCACACCAGGTGAGATAGAACAGCTGCTTCCAGCTCACCTGGAGTAATTAATTCAATAGAAAGTTAATTACAATGAAAGGGGAAAACAAGCTTCCATATACCAGATGGTAAATTTTTAGTTTGGTGGAAACAAAAAGGATTTTTTTTTTTTTAATAGCATTATGGTATGCCATAAATGGTATACAAATTCTCTCCTTTTGGTATAAACCTAAGCAATTGCACATATTTCTGTATACTCACTCTTCTGTGGGTTTTGATACATATTTCCCCCAGTTTCAGATATGCATGAGTTTTTAACCCTAAATCTTACAATCAACAAATAATTTTCCTTTGAGATTATGTAGTTGCTTGAGTTGTGGAGGATCTGAAGATCTTCTGTGTGCATCAGTTACTCTTCTTCTAGAAATCTTTGAACCTAGGATTCAGAACATCAGCCAAATTGCTGGGGGGAGCTGATGCCTCATGAAAACTGAGGCCAGGTAGCAAATTAAAACCCTGTCAGCTCCTCTACCCACAAAAAGCTGTGTCCCTTTCCTAAGTTGTGCTGGGGAGGTTTAGAATGGATATTAGGGAAAATTCTTCATCAAAAGGGTTATCAGTCATTGGAACAGCTGCTTAGGGAAGTGGTGGAGTCACCATCCCTGGAAGTGTTTAAAAGACATGCAGATGTGGTGCTCAGGGACATGGTTTAGTGGTGGCTTTGGTAGTGCTAGGTTAATGGTTGATCTTAAAGGTGTTTTCCAACCTAAACAATTATTCTATGATTCTATGATTCTATGACTGACCCAGCAGCTGAGAAGCAGAGACTAGCCAGCTGCCATGCAAGTAAGTAGCTGGACAGTGGATGGTCTGTATGTACCATCTGATTAGCTGAAAAAGTTGTTAATCTTGAGTGAAGATATGGAAAAAGAGAGGGGAAAATATGCTGAAGATGGCTATAAAACTCTATTCCTTAATAAAGTTAGACAGGCACGTTGATTGTAGGGGGCATAAAAGGTAACGGGCAGAGCCGGGATTTTAGTGGCTAGGAGTATAGTGGAAATAGCCTTGAGGAACTGTTTCATGAATTTCAGTGTTTGTAGAATAAACTCTTGCTTCATAAAGAGAAATTTTTAATGCAGACTAGAATTTAATGGTACTAGAATAATATTAAAAAGATTGAACACAAGTTTCCTTGCTATTGTGCAAGCTAGCAACATGTTTTTAATGACTAGCTGTTCAGACTTATTCAGAAATAAGAAATGTATATGACAGCATATCTTGGATGGATCCTGATCTTTTAAAATTACTGAGTCTCCTTATAATAAAGCTGAGATATTGACTTCAGTTCTTTCTAAAATAGTGCTTCAGTGCTCAATATTAACTATTGCAACTAATTCATTATTTAAAGTATATAAAAATAAGAATATTGTGTGGGATATATATATATATTTTTTTTTTCCCCAAAAAACTTGCCTCATTGTTCCTAGTGTATTTTTGCATTGCTTCCCTTTCAGTGCCTCAAGTAGCAGGTTAGGTTCTTTTCAAAGTGCTTGATAGAATCAAACTTAACAAAACTATGTTGCTGAGCAGGCAGAAGAAGAAAACCATTGCAGCTCTTAGAGACAGGTCTGATCCTACATCAGTTTCATGCTTTCCGTTGAGACAATGCATATAGAACATCTGATCAAAATTTCAGGTTTTCAGCTGGAAGAACTCTATTCAAAACACTGCCAAAATATTGCTTCATTTTCAGGACTAGACCTCCCCCATAGTAGGCTGACGAAATCCTGGTCCTATTGTTATTAGTAGGCAGACTTGGTGTCCTCTATTGCATAATGGAAAAAGGGAAGGGAGGTGATGATTTATTCTACAAGATCGCAACTCCCACACACACTCCCACCCAATCTACAGGTAACTAAAGTTGCTAGTGTAGTTTAGCACTGATAGTGATGACAGTTTTCTACCACACACCTGGGTGCCAGTGTTGGCATCAGATGGCATGGTCCAGGTGTATTTAGCACCTTCCTGGGTATCTTTCTTGCCCCCAGCTGTGGCTCCAGGCACCCCTGGCAGTATGAGGACTCTGTGCCAGGTATCAGATGAGATGCTCTGCTGTTTAAGAAATAGCAAATGTAGAAACATACTATAGCAAAAAGACACGGCATGGCTTTGCCACAAATTCATGCTAACTGATTTTGACATAAATGTTTTATTGATACATACAATGAGAAAACTGGTGACATTCTGCATCTTCTGTCTCCAATGCAGATCTTCTTTTCTCCATGGAACACGACCATCAAGAAAACCTCACACAGTAATGTTTTATGTTCTCCATAGTAATCTTTCTTTTTGCTACCATCTTGCACTAAATTAAGTGAACATTGTTTGTGTTTTTTGCTCTAGCAAGTAAATCTGTCAGTACTTTAACTTGAGCTTGTTTTCTATTCTGCAGTTAACATTCCTTAAGCGTCTTTGTTTGATATTATATTTGGAAGCTCACTCCACAATTATAGGTGGGGCTGGAGGGCTCCTTATTATTTAGGCTACTCAGTGCATGGGATGGGCCTATTCTGGGACTGCATCAAGGTTGTGTAATGAAGGAGACAGTTGTCTGGGTGATCCTTTCTTGGTTGTCTGAGAGATCTGAAAGATGCAGGTGCATGGAACAGAGGATTGCATGTAAAAGAGAGTAATAGTAAAGGCACTTAAACATTGCCCATATCAGTAGGATTCTTTTTATGTCCTTATCATCAGGTTCTCAGGCAACTTGTTTTCAGCAATGATTTCTGATTGTGGTATCTTGTTTCTTTTGTCTACCCAAGATGAAAGGTTAGAATAAGGTCAGAAGAAATATGTCATGCTTAGAGATGTAAATGGTAGCACTCTGCACTTGAAAAGATCTATAAAACCCAATGGCATCTCAGGTTGGGCATCCAAAATGAAGTTGCACTTTAGACCTCAATCTTTCTGTGTCCCACTTCTTCATTTGTAAAACAGAGATAATAAATTGCTATCTCATGAGGATCTTGTGTACCCATAAAGCACTGGGGTACAACAGTGATAAAGGCACAGGAAAGATTGTGAAAAAGTATTTTAAGATATAGAGTGCCAACTGTACAGTTGGGACCACACACTGAGTAATATGGAGAAAGAGTACTGCAAAGTCATTCATTAAACATGCACCATCCAGTCTGCTCTGGATAAGGTAAAATTCACTTGACAATAATAGTCATTAATTACTCACATGCTGTTGTAACACATGCAAACAGTGTGGCTGTATTAGATCTGCAGAGAAAATCTGAACTTCCTAATTTCTGAATGCTTGATTTTGTAATCCAAGTTATACTATTCTGGCACAGGAAGAGGGAGGGATACAGGGCTGTTTGTAGTAGAATATAGATTCTTATAATCACGTGTATGGTTTCTAGTCTCTAGTTTTTCCCTGTGCAATACTTATAAGGTTTTAAGTGAATGAAACAAGTTGAAAATAGCTTCTTGGTTATCTAAAAGACTGTAAAAGGGAATGGAATTATACCCAGATCCTACATTTTTAGTATGATGAGAACACATTCTAGGAGCATCCCCAGGATCCTTTGAATAGTATCATTAGACATTTGATGCAAACCATTATATTTATTTTATTATGAATAATCATTTGGGTTACAGAACTACCTTGAGGCACTGACCAAAAGCTGGTCTATATTCAACAGGGCACCATGCAGGTATATGACAAAAGACAATCCTTACTCCAAAAGACCTTTGAACTAAGTAATAAATATTCTGGGTTAGTAGAAAGGTGATTGCTCAAATAGCTGTCACAGGCCTGTGCCATGCAGACAATGAGATGGCTAATTAAGTGCATTTGAGTGACATGGTTTAGTATGAGGTGTCCCTGTCCATGCAGGAGGGTTGGAACTAGGTGATCTTAAGGTCCTTTCCAACCCTAACTATTCTGTGGTTCTATGATTCTCTATACCTACACAGCACAGTACAGTGATGTGCAACCCTGTTGGGCCAAATTGAACTCTGGAATAACTACACTATCAAGGTACCTAGCTAGAGTTAATATCTTCAGTTTCCGAGATCCAGCTCACCTGTGTAGGCAAAACTGAGCAGGAGCAGGGTGCAACGGATAGGGCATGGGACAGGAAAAGTAGCAGAGCCAGGATGGATAAGCATACTGAATCAGCCTTGCTGCTTTTATATCAGGCTATGGGATGTGTGATAGGTTGGAAAGAGTGAAGAAAATTACAATTGCTACCCAGATGTTTGTCTTGGTGTCCTGGAAATCCCATACATCCTGTCTCTGCCTTCACTGCTGGCAGAGATTCTGGGCTTCCAGAGACTGGGAAAACAGGCTAAATATGCAGCTACAGTGGGATTGAGAGGGCCCTCAGCGAGTTTGCTGATGACACCAAGCTGTGTGGTTCTGTTGCTACGCTGGAGTGAAAGAATGCCATCCAGAGGGACCTTGACATGCTTGTGAGGTGGGCTGATGCCAACCTCATGAAGTTTAACCATGCCAAGTGCAAGGTCTTACACCTGAGTCGGAGCAATCCCAGGCACAGTTACAGGCTGCGCAGAGAACAGTTTCAGAGCAACCTTGCAGAGAAGGACTTGGGGGTGGTGGTTGATGAGAAAATGAACACGAGCCGGCTCCAGTGTGCACTCACAGTGCAGAAAGCCAAACATATCCTAGGCTGCATCAAAAGCAGCGTGACCAGCAGGTCACAGGAGGTGATCCTACCTCTCTACTCGGCACTCGTGAGACCTCACCTGCAGTATTGTGTGCAGTTCTGGTGTCCTCAACATAAAAAGGACATGGAGCTGTTGGAACAAGTCCAGAGGAGGACCACGAAGATGATCAGGGGACAGGAGCATCTCCTGTATGAGGACGGGCTGAGAAAGTTGGGACTGTTTAGCCTGGAGAAGGGAAGGCTGCGTGGAGACCTCATAGCAGCCTTCCAGTATCTGAAGGGGGCCCTAATAGGGATGCTGGGGATGGACTCTTCATTAGGGACTGTAGTGACAGGACAAGGGGTAATGGGTTAAAACTTAAACAGGGGAAGTTTAGATTGGATATAAGGATGGTGGTAAGGCACTGGGATGGGTTGCCCAAGAAAGTTGTGAGTGCTCCATCTCTGGTGGTGTTCGAGGCCAGGTTGGACGAAGCCTTGCATGGCATGGTTTAGTGTGGGGCATCCCTGCTTATGGCAGGGGGGTTGGAACTTGATGATCGTAAGGTTCTTTCCAACCCTAAGTATTCTATGATTGTATGATTCTATGGCTGCAGTAGCCTGCTGCCTTATGCAGCTACGTGCTTTGCTGTTGCAGCAGGGCCAGGAGGAAGCAGTCCAAGCTGAGATCTGGTTTTCATATTTGAGCTGCTTTCTTCAGCACATGTTCTCCAAGTAACTGGAAAGCAGTGCATCATGACACAGCTGAAGTACCAGCTGTACCTCAGCACCCCTAGCCCAATTCCTTTCACCTGTATACCTCAAAGATCTGCTCAGTAAAGTCTGCCTTGTGTCATTTTCCATTCAAAAGGGACAGTTCTTGGTCAGTTAAGTATTCCCTACAAGTGGGGATGTTAGAGCTGAAGCAGCTTTCCACTGCCTGAGGAGAGGTATATAGTCTTTTGTTTCTGTTTTGTTTTCACTAAGCTGTTTTACTCAGCAATCTTATCAATGTTCATGAAACTTTTACTGTAATGCATTTGTTTCTGCTTAAATACTTTTTCGCAAAATGCTATTTTGTTTCTGCTGCTTGAAAGTATATTTAACGGTATCCAAGTTAATTTATGCACACACATTTAGAAGGAGTCTTAGATATAATGCATTTTTAACTATGTGAAATATATTAGTAATGGTACTTACAAAAAGAAAAGAAAAATTATTCTAGCCTGCATTAGTTCTGTCTTTGTGGTATGCAGATAAGTACCATACCTTTGACAGTGTAACTACATTAGGTTTGCCTCAAAGCTAACAGTCAGCAAGCTTGATGCACAACTACCATAACAGGTGTCTTCTGTGAGAGATTCTATTCTAGCAGGAGCTATGCACACTTTCAGCATATCATCTCCCACAGCTCATGATGATCTATGTGAAAGTGGGAGAGAGAGCATGATAAGCATCACACTCACTACAATACTTGAGGAGTTGGGGTATTGTTACCATTAACAGAAGTACCCACCATGTATTTTCTGTGTTATAATGGAAGCACCTAAAGGGAGAAATGTATCTGAAGGTGGCTAATAAAAATATTAAGGAAACAAAGACTTTTAGATCATCATAACAGTAATGGTAATGAGAAACGATATGGTAGCCTATCAAACAGAGATCTATTATTAAAAGTAAACCAACCAGCAAGGGTTGGAAGTAGGGCTGGGAGACTTCTTTCCTTTGTTAAAATAAGCAAGCTCTTGTTTTTAGGTTTTCCAACTAGATTCAAACAATTTGGTACCACAGATAGAAAAATGAAGCATTGTGCTGACAAAATGGACGATGCTCTGCAAGGCACTTGAAAGCTGACAGTCAGGATGCCTGGCTGCCAGGCTGGTCCATGGAGGACCCAGCCAGAGTCACTTCCCAGCTGTTGTGGGGAGCATGTGCAGCCCTGCATCCCACTAACATAGGCAGCACCTCCTGCACTTGGTCTTGCTGTTCAGGAGAGACCGGGAAGGCAGCAGAGCATTTTGGGGGTTATGAGTGAGGAGAAAAGGTCTGGGGGGGGGGGCTGTTGCCTACTTCACTGAGTACCTCGGACATGTTGGTTTAGACCTAGCCAAAGTCCAAGCTTTCTGCTTATACAGTCTTTAACCAGCATGGGTGCTTTACTTTATCCTAACTGTTTCCAGTGCTGACAAGTCACACTTTGCTCATTGCTAGAAATGCCTCAGCCTTCCTGGTAAACCCATCCTCAACCCAACCAGGAAGTCAGGAATTACACATCTTGCTAGTGAAGTCCCCCTGGGGGTCAGCCTGGTAGATGTCTGTGAAACAGGTACAGGATGCAGCCTTTTGAGCAGCTAGTCCTTCCCTAGCCAGTGCTCTGGGATGTTGTCTTCTGTCCAAGGGTCTTTGAGCATGTTTCTGTGGAGCAACATATGCTCTCATGTGCCTGCCAGCATTGCCATCAGGCCACTGGCTTAGACGCCCAGAAGCAGGGTATGCAAACTTGCATTCCCTCAGGCAGTGGGAGAAAAGGAAGCAAGGTCTCTTGCATTCTGGATGAGTGTTTTGACAGTTGCAGAAATGTGTAAAGCCTCTGTGAGGACAACTGTGTGTCATAAAAATTAAAGCTTGAACCCTGTTCTGTTTTTGAATGAGGCATGAGCTGAGTGCATGGGAGCCAGAGGAGATGGAACACTGCTATGGAGAGCCAGGGAAGGAGAAATTTAAGTTCTAACTCTGCCCTCAGCTCTTCTTGCTGGGCTGAATCTCTTGAGTGCAGGCATCTCTCCTTCCACGTGTTCTTGTTTTCAGTGCTGTTCTGGAACACCTGAAATAAGGGAAAAGGTGGAAGGACAGATTACACTGTCTAGTTGCAGGCATCCTACTTAGCTCTGAATTGTGCCATTGTAAGATATCTGTCAGATATCTGAACTTGCCTAAGGAAATTTTCCTGAGCACTATCACGTACCACTCAAGGAGCTTAGGTGATTCACAAGGACTGGACTTGTCCCTGGGTCTGGCTGCTGCTGAACTACACCTATGGGCATCTTAGAGGGTTTTTGGTGTTTGTTTCTTGTTTCTTGTTTGGGTTTTTTTTTTGTTTTTTTTTTTTTTGTTTTGTTTTGATGGGTTTTTTTGTTTGTTGGTGGTGTTTGTTGTTTTTGTTTGTTGTTTTTTCTTATCTAATGCTTATTTAACCTATTTTGGTTCACACTTTATATAATGTGGATAACTCTGTGTGCCCCTGTCCTAGGGGGTCTTAGCAGAATAAGTATAATTAGGGTTGTGAGGCAGATGGGTCCTGTGGAAAGAGAAGGCAGAGTGCAGAGGTATGACTGAGCCACACACATTTCTGGCCTTGCTCTCAGAAAGCACTAGTTCCACTTAACATCAGACAATATAGTTTGCCAAGCAGATACTTTCCTCCTGAGAAAATGTAAAGCTATAAAAATAGTTGTCAAAAATACAAAGTCCAATTGAGGCAAAACTCTTGCCAGTGACAGACAGTAGTAACTTTGCATGCTTGAGAAGAGCAAGTTGGGATCCAGAAATTACTTATATGGGAGACCATTTTTAAAATCTACTGAGCCCAGTTTGTTACTGTTTCAAAAGGGAAAAGCTGGATTCCAGCACATTTTATCAATAAGAGATCATATGTAGTCAGCAGTATGTTTTGCTTTTTCTTTTTTTTTTATTGCTTTACATCATCTCCAGGGAAAGTATTTACCTCAAGAACTATTTTGCCAGATGATGAGTAGTACTTATACTTATTTTGGTTGTGTCCAAGCCGTAACTTTGCCTCATTTACATCTACCAGCTAAATGGTTTAATTAATTTTGCATTGTGCTTACTGACTAGTTTTAATTAGCAGTTAAATCAGTTCAGTTAACAAAAAAAATGTAGGTGTTTACATGAATGCAAATCAAGATGGGTTCTCAGGGCTTGATTTGAAAAACAGTTCCACACCATTGCTGCTGAATTTCTGCAGGCTTTATTCAGGAATTGCATGTTTCTCCTCCCCCAGCAACAAAGTGTAGGGCTTTATGGTTCATTAACTGGCCCGGGAATTCTTTTTCTCTTTCCTTCCTTGCTGATGTGACGAAAGAGGAATGGAGGTAGATCAAGTGGGGCTTTAGTTCATACAGTCAATACTTGTGCAAGAAGGGACAAGAAAGTGTCTTGATTAGTGTGTGCAGCTGTGTCTCCCTCCAGTGTCTGATTCCAGCCATTATTACAGCTTGCACTATTTTTAGCCACTGATTTTTCTGTTGTCTGGGTGTTTGCTTACATCTGGTGAGGCCAGAAGTCATGAAAAATGGATTCTATGAGAAGAAAGTTCTGCATTCCACTGTTAGCCAGACTCTGGCAATACAGGCACAGTACTATGAGCATGATATACATCCTTATTTCTGTTGTCATTGGTCTTGTGTTTGCTGAATAAAATCTATATTGGAGAAGCCTTCCTTCTGGTGATGCTGGGACAGTTGCCAATAGTTACTTTATTGACTTCTTTTGAATGAAAGGAGCAGAACAAGTCAAAAGCGGAATGACCATAACACCATACAAAATTCATGTGCAAATTGAAAGAAAAATCTCCTGATCATTAGTATAAAAGGTGTTGTTTTCCTGTGTTAAAACATCTATGTCTGAGCAGTCTCCTGTGTGTCATTATGTTGAGTTCTTCCCCACAGGGAGTAATTGTGCTGCATCCAGTCTTAAAGACAAGTTACAATAGACAAGGATAAATTTGTCCTGATACTACAGTTACCTTACTCAGCTTTCCCAATAACCTTACCCAAAAGGGAAGATCAGAGACAAGAAGATAATTGGTGAGATCATCATAAAATGACTTCATAAGCCCAGGCCTTTCATTTGAAGGAAGCTGGCATCCTGCCTTCCTAGAAGAAGGTGTTATTCCACAGTAACTACAGATCAAAGTCAACAGGGGTAATTATTTGAGGAGTTAAGTAGGCAATCAGTTTAGGAAACAGAAAACAAAAAAAAATCCCCAAACTCTTAGTCCTTGGAGCCTGAATTAAAATGAGCTGGAATGTGTGCTGTCTGTAGATTTGTTCTAAAATTAAATTTAATTTCATAAATTTAATTTTGAAACCTATTCATCAGATGTCTTGTAGAGGGACCCTGTGCCAAGCTCATGTGTCACATCTCTCTTCCCAAGCTGTGGAAGGGGAATAATTGTTTCATGTTGTTCCCTATGCTAGACTTACCCCATGAAAATGGAGCCCAGTCCTATCCTTATTCATGGGTATTCTGCTTGCAAATCCCAACATGAAATTAAACTTCTTTTGGTTAATGATTCCAGTCTGCAGTGCTACCCATCTGATACTGTTTTGTAGAGCTTACACTTACCCAAGCCATGAAGAGAAAATAGGTCATATGAAGGAAACCTTTTTCTCTGCAATTTTGGGAAAACATGTCTTGCCCATCCCATAAACGCAGCAATGTAGCTGTGTTTGGAATGCAGGTGAGTGCTCAAGCAGTCAGTGGGCTACCCTTCTGATGTATTCTCCACATGCTAACTGCTTCTTCTTTTAATGCCATTCTGCTGCTTGTTCTCCTACATCAGACATTTACATTAATCAACAGATGGCATAAGGCAGCAATGCTGACCCAGTAGAGAACCCACTGCTCTCACACCAGCCTTAGACATCTATGTCTGCCCAGTCTCCCATGTGTCTTCTGGCCTTGAAACTTCACACTGGCCTTGAAACATCAGGAGTGTCAAGTCATTGGTTTCACGTTTCAGCTAAAAATTAAAAACCAGTAGTTTGGGGGCCTAATTCTAGTCTCTATTGCTTTGACTGGTCTGAGAGAAGAAATGTTGTCTGTTGACTCTTGGGGTTTTCTACTAATTTTCTATTTGTTTATTCAAGTGTCATATGGATGTACAAGTGAAGTGTTGCTCCTTTATCTTTCCAGAATATAAATAGATGCTTTTTTGGAGCTGTTGCTTTTTCAATTTGTGATTTCACACAGAGATTTCTAAAGAGCTTTGTAGTGCAGAAATATATCACCTGGTACTTGAATTTTTTAAGTGTTACAATACAAGCTTGTTGTCTAGACTATATCACATGAGGGCACTGCATAGCATCATTTACAATGATGCAGGAAGTTGAAAAGAAAAGCTCAGTCAACTTCCAAAGCTAGCAGAGCTTTAATAGGCCAGCCTTTCATTAAGTGAATTCCTAAATGTTGACCAAATTCTTTCAAATGTAGGCAGCTAATGGTTCAGGATGCATGTGATGCACTTGCCATTATACAGATGCTGATAAAAATCCTTGAAGCTGCTTTTTTCCCAGAAAGTTCACATGAGTAGAAGGGAGGGGAAAAATAAAAAAAAAGACTTCTTTTCAGCAATTTCATTCATGTCACAAGAAGAAGGGTCATGTGTTTTAGTTTAACTGATACATTCCAATGGAATGATTTTCAAAGGAACAGGATAAATAATAGGCATTTTACATATGGTGGCTGGTGCACATCAGATGGAGCTACTTTTTGCATACACAATATATTTGTTATTTTGCAAGCTGGTTATAATTAATTTAAAATCTCTATTTAATTTTACCTAATAAACTAATATAATGGCTCAGTGATGCTTTTATGGCTGGTAAAACTTAGATGATTTATTTTAGTCACTATTTTCATTAGGATCTATAAAAAAAAAAAAACCCACACATGTCATTTTCCTGCACAATTCCTATCCAATTGGGGGGTAAAAAAAAAACCTGAAAAACAAGTCCTCTAATCTAGGCCACATTATCTTTTTGTATATCAAGATAACATCAAGAAGAGACTGGTATCTCGTTTTATGCGTAACATTTAAACTTGCTTACATAGTTATTTGCAATAATTCTCTATATACTTTTTTTCCAACAGAAAAATATGTTTCTGCACTAAACCAGTGTACTTTAGACTTGACATTTGTATAGCTGATAAAGTTAGCTTTCCTTTACAGAGTCTTTTAAAGTGAGATTCTCTTTGCTAGTCACTAGAGATTTTCATTAGTGTCCTGACTCTTTGTCTCTCAAGCTAGTGCATTTATCATCTTCCTTGTCTTCTGAAAGGTGATATGATATCTTTACCTCTCAACAGTGTGACAAAGTGACAAAGAAAGCATCCAGCTGACCTCCATATATCGGGGTTTGGGGAGGAGGAGGAAAGGAGGGTGCAAAACAGAACAACTCCCTCCCCCCTAGAAAAACCCAAACCAGCAGCAACAAGAAAAAAAAAGTTCCTCATTCTGCTGCTTAATTAGCAGCCAGAGCAGAGAAGCTTAATAGTCCAGCAATGGGTAGAAGGAGCTTCTCAGCATCACAGGAAACAGTATGCAATTAGTCAGGGTCAGGATGCCCAAGATCAGATTCGCTTAAGGCTAAAGAGAGACAGAGCAAGGCTGTGACAGTATCACAGTCTGCAGCCTGGTTGTCTCCCTGCGGCAGGATGCCTTTTGCTTCAGTTTCTAATTAAACAGCCAGGCAACCAAGCATGTCCACTTCTGGCTTACTTGCATATAACTTGTTTTGCATTCAAGGACCTGAAGTGCTTGGGAGGGTCTACTAAAGCAGGGGATTAAACTACAAATATAATTATTGAAAGCAATGGATAAAACAAAATTGTCATTACAATAAGAAATCCTGATTTGATCTCCTAAAAAAAAAAAAA
>NDXB01005923.1:560750-603009 GCA_002631895.1 Agapornis roseicollis | reverse complement strand
TTTTTTTTTTTTTTTTTTTTTTTTTTTGTGTTTTTTTTTTTTTTTTTTTTTTTTATTTTTTTTTTTTTTTTTTTTTTTTTTTTTTTTTTTTTTGTTCTGGAAAACAAGTTCACTAGTGTAATCAAGTTCATACTTCTATCCAATTATACGTGCCAGGATCTCATGAATTAAGGTGTGTCAGCATATAAGATTTGTAATTATTCAAGGCAAAGGGCCTATCATTAAATGATCTGAGAAGCCTTGCTATGCCTCTGACCAATGACCATTGGCTCATGTCATTATAACTGCTTGCCTATATACTGGTGAAAATCTGTTGCCTGATCATTATACTGAATCCACACAGCACAGATAAATACTAGTTATACACCAGAAGTCATGAACTTTGGTGTCTGCTTGGTACAAAGCAGCAATATAGCACAGCTATTGGTTTCTCTTCAGGATGTTTTGTTGTCCTCAAAATAAATGAATCCCTGTAGTACTGCTAAACTCAGCTGCAATTCAGAATTAAAACTGGTGGTTGAGGGTAGTAGAAGTAAAATAAATAATCTGTGAAGCAGCATTTTTCACTTTCCAACCAGAATTTATTCTACATTAAAAGACTTTTCATTAAAATCAAAGTTGTTGAAGAATAGAAAGCATCAAGTCATGTAACTGTCCTTGATCTATTTTCATTAGAAAGTTTCTAGATTTTAGCAGATAATCCATGAATGAATGTGGAGTACTTGCACACCTCTACCATATTTCCAGTATTCATTAAGATATATTATATAGCCGTATTTTGTTGCAATAATCATCTAAATAATTCTAAATTAGAAATGCAAAATAGGTTTGAGGTCCCATTTTTCTGGGGAGTGTCCAAACTAGAAATACTTCTACAGCTGAGTGTTGGTGTATCACGCAAGATATAAATTATCAAAACAAGGAATCAAGAAGAGAGGGTAAATAGAAGAAAAAAGGGGGTTGTAAAACAATTTTACAAAATCCAAAATAGTCTCATTTTATTGTCATTTCTCTGTATTTAAAACTTATACAAAAATCTGAACACCAAAAAAATTATGAATCTAAATGCATTTTGATTTTGGTATAGTGCTTTGGTTTATTGTTAACTAGTGCTGTCTACTTCCATTATGCCTAGAGGTGAAAGATGTAACCACCAGACACACATCTCAGAATGTCATGGCAAATTGCAGCAAATCTGAGTATCAAACTTCAGAATTAGCTTTTCTACTGAGAGATCTCAGGACAAAGCACTGTTTCACCAACAGAGCCAAATTCATTTATAACAGCTGTGAATGTGTTCAAGGTTATGGGTGGGCTAGTTGTGGGATTTCCTTAGAATGCCTTTTTTCTTTATAACGCAGTAAAAGCTTGCTTTCTTTGCTTACAATTTGTAGCTGCCTGACTACCTACCTTTGTTTGTTTGTTTTCTTCCTTCTTTCTATCAGGAAAACAGAAGAACATATAAATGACAAATAAAAAGAATGAGCAAGTGAAACACAGAAGTTAGAGAAGCATCACTTATTCAGGCTCCATAGGCAGAGGTTTTATGCAAACTGCAGTGATTAGTATTTTACTTTATATAGGAAATTTTTATTTCTTCAATAAAGTGACTCTCATTCCCAAAAAGATGGTATTTTCTTTCTCTCTCTCTGTCTCTTCTCTCTTTTTGTGTCCCCTAACACCTTTTTTAATGAGCATATCTCAAGATTTTTTATATAGGTAAAATAATAATATAATAATAAATAAATATCAATCTTTATTTTTTTAATGGAGTTTGGAGAAGTATCTTAATGAGTATTTATAGAGTTTGGTTTATTTGTGTGGATATGAGAATTGCTTTAACCAGCTGGCCGTTATCTAGGCATTGTTTTGCTATGGTTTTAGGCAAATGCCGGGAGATGATGTTATTTGCATCTGAAACAAAGACAATGTACTACTAGAGCTTCTGCATATGTTACCTCACCTTCTCATTTCATGATTTCAAGTCAGACATGAAATAGTAAGAAGGTATTGAGGAAAGACTCAGATGAAAATTTGGTGTCTGCTCCCTTGGCGATTGAGACCTGTCTGACTTTGGAATGCTGGTGAGTCTGATTTGGGAAGAAAGACCTGAGATTAAGTTAATTTCAGTTCACAATCTGTTAGTCAAAATTTTCTGTTGGAGGCAGAAGATTACTAGATAATAGGCAGCATTAAATGAGTTGCACAGAATTTGTAAAGCTGTTAGTAGGTAGGTCAAGATTTGTGTTAGTCAGGTTTCTCTGATGCAGTAAGAATCAAGACCTGTACACCTAGCTTCCATTTTTCCAACTCTGCTTACTTCATTCTTGGGCAGGGACCCCCAGGTCATGGATGCATTTACCTGGCAGACTTTCTTTTTTAAATTCTTTAATTTGAAAATATGAATCCCAAGCCCCAAGTTGTGTAGAGTTTGGCACTGCTGAGTAGGCTTTCTGAGAGCATTATTTTTTCATGCTTGGTTGGGTCTCCAGTGAGCAGCAAGGTTACTTTTGTGGAACTCTTATGTCCCCAAATACATTCTGCCCTCATCCTAGCTGCCTGATGAAGTAAAGTTGGTTGTACTAATTTCTAGCCTAAACAAGGTTCTTGATTCTCCTAAAGACAAAGCTGGCACTGACAGATGATGACTCATGCCATCATGAGATGCATCTTGTAAATTGCTTAGATTAGTTGATGGGCATTCAAGTAACTTATGTTAAGTAAAAAGAATATTTTTAGGTCTTGGATGCATTGGAAAGCCAAAAGTCTAACTTACTGAAATATTATACGATCTTTTTGTCATTAGAGATACCCTGACTGCTGTGCAATTTACTGTGTGGTATTGTTCACTTGAGGCATTAAAAATAAAGATGTTATGCATTTCAGTTTCACTGGCACTCTTTTCCTTGCAAAGACAGATTCTGATGTTTGGCTTTATCTGCTTTTTGCCTTGCTTTTTTGGTCTTTTGTGGGTACACAGTAAGGTATTGGTTGATCATTAAATAGTATATAGCAATTATATAATAATAAAATATATAATTATGTAGTAAAATAATAATGTATAATGTAGAAGACTAAAGTATATAATAATAATGAAGTAGTATATCATATACACTGTTCTGTGTATCTCATTCTGGAAATTTTGTTACAAAACACATTATCTGCTATCACTTTTTTTTGACCTAGGTTTGACAAGAAAGATTTTTGTATCATTTGGAATTTTGATCTGAGACATCACTATCTTCTGCCATGCACAAACATAAAAATTATGAAGTGCTTGATCTTTCACAATAAAAGAGTAATATAAATGGAAAACAGTACTAAGACCTAAGAAAAGTTCACACAAATATCTGGCATACACATACAGGTAAAACCAGTAAAAAACTTCTAAAGTATTCAGACTAACAGTGCACTGTGTGGAATACAACATGCTATTTCACAGGGGGTACTTATATACCTTTTTTTAAAAAAACTATAGTATAGATGCCCTAGAATAAAACTTCTCTACTGCATGATGGTTTATATGGTTCTGTTTGGGCTCAGAGTGTACAGACTGTGAACTCAGCCCTCAGTGTGTGTCTTGATAGCATTTGTTAGCATTATGCAACTGTCATATAAGAAAACTAGTCTCCCAGAAAATTCTGACACATTTGTAGAATTGCTTTACATATTCTATTGTGGCAAATATGGTATGGAAAACTAAATAAAGCGTTCTTGCTGGAAGGTAATGAGAAATTATGTATTGACTAGCGTATGTTTCATTGCACTGGTGTGGCTTGAGGTTGGCACTCATCTTGTGTTTTAGAGTAATCATGTCCTTTTTATAACAAATTTGTAGGTTGTGAGATATTAAACATGATTGTGAGTTTGCTTTAAACAAAAACTTGAAGAAAGCAAAATACACAAACCCCTACAAAGTAAGTCAGAGGTGTCACAGTTGTAGTCACAAAGTGACATTAGATTTGATGGGTGACACTTTGGTCCCAGTAGGAGTTTTATCATTGACCTCAATTGAGCATAATTTTCCTATTTGGGCAAGAAAAGTAAGTAACTGGTAATTTATTCTATCTATCTGACAAATTCCTTATCTGAGGCAATACTTTTGAAATTTTGGATCATTTACATGTTTACTTCAGTTACCCCAGAATGCCTCAGTTCTGCCTGGGAATGCATGCAGCCAGTGAATTCAGAGCTCTCTGTAACCCACACAGGAAGGAAAAAATTGCCCTTATGAGCTCACTGACTCAATAACGTCCTTGTACATTTTTATTTTAGACATGACCAGAGGTGAAATAATTACATTTCAACCTGCAATGAGGTGAAGCCCTCATGCTCAGTCTAACAGGAAACAAATTTCATAGGCAGAAACATCTCTAATTAATACAAACCTTTTGTATAGTTCAGCAAATCTGTTCTTTTGCAGGAAGTAGAGACCTTTCTTTGCCAATACTTCCCATCCATCCCTGGGAACAGTGCATGGCTGGTAAATCAACATAATTATTGTCCTATTCCAGAGGATATACAGTGATTTACATTTATAAGCCAACATTTTCTTTCTTGTTGCCCAGCAAGAGCTGGGAAATGATTTATAAGGATGCAGAAGTACTGGCACAGATGTTATACAGCCTCAGCATGGTTGCATTGCACAGCGTGGCAGACTATTCTGGAAGTGTCAATGCACAGGTAGAGTGGGAGTCTGTGCCAGCAGTGGCCTTCCAGCTCCAGCATGGGATGAACCTTGGCCTGACTGCTGGCAAACATATTTGGCATCCATCTTTCTAACGGGTCATTTCTGCATGCTGCACTTTAGGGAGGAGGATTCGTTGTCTCTTGTAATTAGTTGCTTCTGTTGAATTCATAATGGACTTCTGGATCATGCAAACCTTTCTGTTGTAGAACAGTTGGCAACTTCATTTTATGTATTTACTTATTTTCTTCTCCTCTCCCCTGCACACCACCCCCGTAGAGGAGGCTTTGAGGCTGAATGGATACACAGAATAAAAACATACTTTTCAATGGGAACTGTCTTTTTCCTTCTACAGAGAGGCTGACATTACTGGGAAGTTTTCTTTTTTGCTTTTAAGTATTATCAGAGCAATTGAAGACCTCCAAATCATTTAAATCCACATTTCATTTGTTAGCATTGTGGAAGGTCAGATTGTGAGAGCTGTATTACCTCTAAGTGATTCAACGTAAGCAGCTTAATGATATGTTTCATGACGTAATGAAGGGTGGGAGTCCACCTAGTCTAAGCTGGTACAGTGCTGATCCAAGAGCCTTCTTTTTCTGAGCACTGCAGTTTTGTAAATCTTGAACGTCTGAGGCTGAAAAGGGTTAGGTGTTGGCAGCAGGTATGAATCCTGCTACTTTTCCTCATTTCACCTATCCAAAGAAAGTCTGATGTGAGTCATTATTTGGTATTGCTTTCAAGCATTCCCCTGGGCTGCAAAACCTAAATCAGAGCTTTGGTTTGTGGTTCAGCTTGAACAAGTGTAAAATTATTCTGGTCTTTGTCTCTCTGGGGGGCTTTCTTCATGGGAGAGAAGCTTTGATTTTACAGGGGCTGGTCCTTAGGAGACAGTTTATGTCTGTGTTATCTTCTAACCTGTCTGGTCCTGCTGACTCAGGAGCTGGTCTGGCCCTTATGTGATGCTGAACTCCACAGCTACAGGCCATATGTCAGAATGGGTTTTGAGAGTGGTGCATAGCACCCTGTTTTGTCCAAAATTACCAGAAGAGGAATGAGAGAAAAAGCTCATGTCTTAGTTGCACCAGCAGAAATGTGCATGGTTAAAAAGATGAACCTGCTCCTTGGATGTGCTGAAGTATACAATGGACAAGATGATTAATAATTCTTTGAAAGATGTAAACCAAGGCAAAATGTTATGTTCCTTCCATTAAGAGTATAAATAAAGAGATAAAGCTAAATCATAAAGGCAAAGTGCCATAACCTCCTGATCTGAGGAACATTTATGAACTTAAGGAGATTAGTCTTCTGTGGGTTACCAAAAACGAGGGTGTAGATTCTGGGGGCACATATTGTTGGAGAAATTGCTGCTTTAATGACCTGGCTTCATCCTGCTCTTGGCAGAGTATAATGCAAGAGTGCACATGCATAGCTCAGGGCTTAAGTATATATTGCTATTGTAGAGGAGCAGTGACAATAAGGAGGAAAACAGAGGAAAAGAAATTATACCTTAGTCATGGAAATTACGGTCTACTGTGCCCAGAGTCAAACTTCTGCCATGTCAGGTTTTGTAGGGTTAACTTAGGGAAGAACTTGAGCCCATGTTGAGATGAAATTAAATAGTGCAACCAAGATGGGCACATACTGGGGGCAAACCCCTTCCCTTTTGACTATATATAATCCCATTGCAGGGGGTAGATTGTGCTCACTTATATCAGGACTAATGTTTCCTTCTGATGGCTGGGTATACTGAACAAAACAGGCTTTAGTGACTCCCTGTAGTAGTAAACAACCTCCCTGTGGGTCCTCTAAAATACCCCAACTCCTTCATTCAGCATTGAGATCTCTCCAAACACTTAGTTCATAAACAACCCAAGCATTTTAACACACTTTCCTCCTTCTCCCAGGGGATGTTCTTGGCTTGTGTTCTCTCCCTTTATTACAGCTTTAATCTTACAATGTGAACTGGGACTTGTTTACATTTTTATTTTTAAAGGCTTTTTTTGTGTATGTGAGTGCATGCACTAAAGATCTAAATTGACAGATGCCTTTTTGTAGGCCTGAAATGACATATCTAAGTTTTACTGCTCTCTTCTCTGTATTTGCATTTTTAATTACTTACATCATATTTTATTAGTGTGCTACCTGATGAAGAATTTCAACTAATTAATTTCACCTGGAATTATATGCTTGTATGTGAAAAATTATACTTGGCCATTTGTGGAGACCAGCTGTGTATTAGGAATAGCTCATCCCCATCTGAAAGTTTTTTTTTAGAAAAAGGCAAGAGAAAACAGCTGATAGTAAAAGCTACTCCTGTTTTTTTCTCAAGCCCTAAAGATATTATTATTGGCAGATATCCTTTATTACTCACTCTATATACTATGCATTAACTTAGAAGTTTGTTCTAACTGAACATCAGTCAGTCAGATGACTTTTTCTTCAACCATTTCGGCTTTATTTTGTAGTAAAACTAATGCTGTCAAGTTCCACCCATACGTAAAGACTCATTTGTTTCCATTCCAGCATAACTTGTGGAGATACAACTTCATTTTGAACACAATTTCCTTTTTTTTTTTCCAATAGAATTTTTTTTCCAGGTGGAATTAAGAGACGATAAATATTGATTAGGAATGTAGGCATATTATGAAAAGTTACTTGTAAAAGAACAGGAAGGACAAAAAGAGAGTATGAATTTGTGACCTGATCCTGCAACACAGCTGAACATCCATACAGACGTGCATGCACATGCACGCACTCTTTCTCCCTCCATGGATATTTTTGGTTTGATTCTTTGTCTGCACTGACAACAGATGGTGTTTTAATAAAGTCCAGTAGGAATATTACTGTGAGTAAACAATCCAATGCATGCCAATTTCATAATTGCTGGGTACTGATACAGCCTCTTACCTGATGAATCCAAATTGGGAGGAAACCAACTGTGCACACACCTACTGGCAGCAGCCAAATTCGCAGCTGTGGTATGCTCCAGTATTGAGCTTCACCACGGAAGGTAAATTGCAACTCCAATCATCTTTCTTGGCACCAGGCTTGGGGAACAGCTGCCATCTGGCTTGTCATCAAAGTATGGTCACCAAGTTTCTGGGAGATGAAATAGCTTGCTTTTTTACCTTGACATGTATGAAGATTGCAATCTTCATCTTTACAGGTATCTCTTAAAATAACATTCTTGGCTTCCTGAGCCAGAGATTTACCAAGTGGGATTTTCTTCTTTAAGTGATTCCCACGCCTATAGGGACTTGAAGTCTAAACCTGTTATATGCTAATTAAAGATTCACACCCACATGACTTGTCAAAGAGATAAATCTTACTCATTTGTTTTCATCATTAACGGGGAAAAAATCATAAGGAATACTATGCCTTACATTAGCAGATTTACGTGGAAATGTTTCTTTTTAATAGAAGCATTATTCCCACCACAGTTGATACAACCCGGTATAGAAATTACAACCTGGCAGAGAAGAAGGGGGTGAAAGGCGAAAGAGGGAATTTAAATACTCAGGACTGGCATCCCAGCTAGAAGTGACTGTATAGACTGTACTCAGTGTGTGCCTGCCTATTCAGTGCATTACATGATAGTATCTGAAGGGGGCCTATAGGGATGCTGGGGAGGGGCTCTTCATTAGGGACTATAGTGACAGGACAAGGGGGACAAGGGGTAACGGGTTCAAACTTAAGCAGGAGAGGTTTAGATTGGATATAAGGAAGAAATTCTTTCCTGTTAGGGTGGTGAGGCACTGGAATGGGTTGCCCAGGGAGGTTGTGAGTGCTCTATCCCTGGGGGTGTTCAAGGCCATGTTGGATGAAGCCTTGGGTGGCATGGTTTAGTGTGAGGTGTCCCTGCTTATGGCAGGGGGATTGGAACTAGATGATCTTAAGGTCCTTTCCAACCCTAACTATTCTGTGATTCTATGATTCTATGATCATTATTTATGTATTCAGTCCTTTAAAGACAGTGGCAGATTAAGGCACAGAAGAAGCAGGTGAGTTCCCCTTTCTAAAAAGACTAATGTACAACAGTATTTAAATGTTTCACTGCTGTTGGTTTCTAGAAGGCTCCAGTGCTGCACAGTTACAGATAGAAATAGCCCAATTTACACCACTAATTCTTAGTGTTGAGAATTTAGTCTCCATGCAAAAGTCTAACTGTTTGAAATTTTCTTTCGGCTCATTTTGGGACACTGATTGAAATCCCAGATAAATCTGAAATAAATTAAAATTCCACTCTGAAAACTCCAGTAAATGTCATTTTGGAAACTTATTTGACTTTATCAAATTGCCTTATGTTGATAAAAGCCAAATACATTTTTTTGCATTATTGCCTTGACATATCACATTGTTGTATTTCAAGATACTTTTACATCCCTGAATCTATGTTTCAGATAGAAAATTAATAGCCCTGGAAAATTTTCAGCTCTGGTACTATTCACAAGCCTTTGAGGGATCAAGATTTTTCTTTAGTGAAGTTTACCAGGCTCTTAGCCCACAGACAGAAATACTTTGCTCTGGATTTTGAAATTCTATTGAATTCAGAACTCATGATTGCAGTTCACTTTGCCCACAGTAATTGTTTTGTGCAAGGAATTAAGTAAGAGAGGCAGAGAAGGCTGCTCCTCCTACTTAAAGGCACGCTTTGGAGTTGCGAAATGTTGCTTGAAAAGCTTCTTCTTCTGTCTGAGTTTACAATTAATGGTTGCCCTGTCTAGCTAGAGGGAGTTTGTGATGAGGGGTCATTAGCTTAGGGAGTCTTGCTGCTCCATCCAGGTTTTTTCTTGCCAGCCCACAAAAGGTCAGCACAAATGTAACTAACTTCTGTGGTACACAGCATTAAAGAAGTGTGCCTAGATGTTTTATTGACCCGTCTACTAAAAGACTTGTATTCTCAGTACCTTTATGATCAGTCCAGCTGTCAGTGTTGGGCTGGATTAGTTTTGCATATGCTGTTTCATGCTGTTCTATCACAGCTGGACTAGACAACACTTTAGTCATTTTAATTCACAGTTGACAATATATTTCTTAAAAAAGGTAATATTCTGAATCGATGTAGATAGCATCGCTGAATAAATGCACAAGGAAATGTTCTGGCAAGAGATACTGTGTTGTTTGGTACCTCTAGCATAACTGAACAATCTCTCTATGGGAAAAACCTTGGTGGAGCTCCAAGACACACGTTCATGGAGGCTTGCTGACACAGCAGCCTGATTGCACAGTACCACTGATGGCCAGAAAATGAAGCTGGATGGAAACTGTAACAATTTCCTGTTGGAAAAATCTGCTCCCAACAGAAGGTTAAGCAGAAGACGAAAAATTGTTCTCTATGGGCTTCTCTAGTTCTGAGCTTGGCAGGCATGGAGATGTTGGAAAGTGCTGACCTATTGGTTACATCTCGGTCACACCCACAGCTGGGTGGCATTTCGACATAGTAGCTGCCTAGATTCTTGGCATCCCATAAAATTTCAGGTTTTCTGTGGAATTAAAACACCTTCAATACATTATAGGAGCTGTGAGATGGGGTGGCTTCAGCTGTAGAGCAGAATAGAATACTTATGACAGAATCACACTTTTCCCTTTCTTACCTTTCTGTTCCCACAGGTTGGGATCAGGGGAATTAGGAATGAAAAATCAGGCCATGTCTACTCCAGAAAATATTCCAGTCAGGGTTATATGATGCAGTGATCCGTTGTTTAAAAGTCATGAGAAAGGGGTTGGTCATGTGAAGGCAGTACGTGCTACACGCTGACAAACACTGAATTCACAAAATAAGTATTTTATTTTAATTGAGAGAAGAGGTTGTGAAATCGCTTTCTACTCCAGGACCCGGGGCTCTAAACATTGACTTATAGTAGAACAACTTAATTTGGCCCTGAGCCAAAGCAGAAACAATGAGAGAATCTGCAAATGGATGGGAGAGGCAGTCATAAATCTAGCACTTAACTAAGGATTGATCCAGCATAGTAATGAGAGGTGTTTATCTCATCCATCAGCTAACTTGAGATCCTCTAACCTGAAATACATTCACTCTGGTACACTAGCAGTTGTTCCTGGCTTTACAGTATCTAATAACAGTTTTAGGCTTCTGTATAGGATGTAACATTCAAGGCAAGCTTTGCTTTGATTTTCTGAAAGAACTGCGTATCATGTAGACAGTGATGTGTTCCTATCTCCCACACATTCATGGCATCCACAGCTCCTGGAAAAGGGTTAATATTTTTAACATAAACAAGTATGTCTTAATTTTCCAGAAGTCAATGCTATGCTGTCATCTGATGAGTTTTTTATTGGTCTACTGGAAGCTGATGGGGCCAGTCTGACAAAGAAGGGGAAAAGCTGCTCTGGTAGGAGACTTGTCAGGCTGGTCAGGGCATCTTCAAACTAGATGTTTTTGTGGAGGGGAACATCAGTCCATCCCAACACTCCCAGTCAGATGCCAGCACTTATAATGAATGCTCAGACCAATGAAGAGCTACTTCATCTGCTCCAGCCAATGAGTCGGCTTCATTTGGAACTTGGCTCAGATGCCTTTACACAAACACCCATAGTATACAAGAATAAACAAAAGGAATTAGAGATGTGCACATCTATGGGGATATAATATTATTGTTATCACAGAAACATGGTGGGATGGCTCCTGTGACTGGAGTGCTGGAATGGAGGGTTACAGGCTCTGCAGATGGGGAGGGTGTGTAGCTATTTATGTCAGTGAAAGGCTGGGGGTTATGGAACTCTGCTTGGGGATGGGTGATGGGCAAACTGAGAGTCTGTGGGTCAGGGTCAAAGGGAAAACTGTTGAGTGTCCTTACTCTAGGTGTCTGCTACAAGCCACCCAATCAGGAGGGCTGTGTGGATGAAGTGCTCTCTAGACAGATAGGAACACTTGCAGGCTCTTACCTTCCTGGGTGACTTCAACCACCCTGATATCTCTTAGAGCCATGGTACAGCCCTGCACAAGCAATCCAGGAGGTTACTTGATTGTGTGGAAAACAACTTCCTCTTACAAGCAATAGAGGAGCCAACCAGGAGAGGTGCCATGCTTGATCTCATGCTCACTAACAAGGAGGGGCTGGTTGAGCATGTTATGCTCCAGGGCAGCCTTGGCTGACCTGAGCATGAGATAGTGGACTTTGAGATCCTCAGGACAGTGAGAAGAGCGTGTAGCAAGCTCACTGCCCTAGACTTCAAGAAAGCAGACTTTGCTCTCTTCAGGAACCTGCTCAGTAAGTTTCCATGGGACAAAGTCTTAGGAGGCAACCAGTAAGACTGCTGGTTGATATTCAAGGATCACCTGATCCAAGCTCAGGAACATTGCATCCTGACAAGAAGAAAATGGAACAAGAAGGCCGGGAGGCTTCCGTGGATGGTTAAGGAGCTGCTGAGAAAACTCAGAAGGAAAAAGGAAACTTATAGAAAGTGGAAGCAAAGACAGGTAGCCTGGGAAGTATACAGGAACATTGTCCAGGAAGCTAGGGATCAGGTCAGGAAAGCTAAGGCCCAGTTACAATTGAGTCTGGCTAGGGATGTCAAAGATAACAGGAAAAGCTTCTATAGCTATGTTGAAAACACAAACCAGATAATGTGGGATAGGGATAAAGTAGGCCCTCTCTGGAAGGAAATAATAGATATACTACTTTACCCTTCAATGCTCTAACCAACACTTGGGCTTCAGAGGGAATGAAGGCTGCCTATTTTTAGTGCTCATTAGAACAATTCTCTGAAAAGACCCACAGCTGGGTTGACACAGAAACCTTCTTGAAGCCCTGAACTGGGCCAATCCCTGACATTAGCTGGACTTCACAGGTTAAATGAAATGGAAGTCTGCAACTCACAAGACAATATATAATTCCAATTATTTTATGATTGTTTTCAGAATATATTCAGGGATTAGGTAAAAGTAGTAATAGGCATCTCCTCTTTATATATAATGAAGTTCTCCTATAGGTAAAATCTGGTATTGGGACCAAATAACCAGGATGCACATTTACTGCATATGGTTAACAAAAAGATTGCATTCATCTCCCCATCTTTAAAAGGGGTTTCCTCTTTATTATACAGTACTGTCTCATCCCAATGTCCTTTGAAGCAATGCAGTGCTACAGTTGCGTATATGAACTGCTTCCTTATATTGTGAAAAATACCATACTTACCAGACACACGATAATAGTCAGAGTCACATAGCTATTCCAAGGAGGTGCAGGGCAAAATGCTGAATCTTTATTTTGGGATGAAACAATTTGGAGTTCTTCTGTAGGCCTCAAAATACAGCCTATGGGTATGCAGCCTAGCCTGCCACTGAACTCTAATCTCGGGTAACAATGCATCTTGTTCAGAGAAACTAAGAGCTGCCTAGAGCTCCTGTCTGACCCCACCACTGGAAATGCTCCTTAAAAGTTTGGAAAATAATGAGTTCAATAGATCTGAATTTCCATTGCTAGCTTATTTGACTCTTGTTGTCCAGTCCCAGAAAAAATGTTGTCAATACTTTATCTAAAAGAACTGTGTCATGTTATTCATGGCTCAGCTGCAATATTTAGAAGTTATGAGGAGAGTTTATTGTGAGGACACTGTCAGAGTTAGGTAGCCCCAGCCATTGAGATAAGCTTTGCTTTACTGTGATAGTCCATCATTCAATCACACCTCCTCCACACGTGTGGCCTGTTGGTAAAGACAGTACACATTTCACAGCAAAATAGGGTGGGATTTCAAATTGTAAATTCAATCTTCAGCCCAGCAAAGCACATGCTTAATTTTGAGCACATCAATATTGCTTAAAGGCAACTGGACTATTTGGATTCCAAAACCGAAATATGTGCTTAGAAGCAAAAAGTTACACAAAACCAATAAACAACTTAATGACATACAAGATCAGCATTCTTCTAAAAACAACAGGAAAAAACCCTAAACAAAACCAAACCCCCCAAAACAAAGAAACTATCCCTCCACCAAAACAACATCACACCCCGACTTTTTTTTCCCCAAGCCAGCTCAACACCCAGCATGGGGTCTAAATTTTTCCAGAGAGCTCAGCTCCCACTTGTACTCTTAAATACAGGCCAGATTTTTATTAATGTTCACAATCTAATGTCTAGAGCTCTTTGGACATCTGGCCACTTATTTCTATGCCAGAGCTAAAGCCTTCTAGAAATCTGGTCCCAATTGTGGATGCTTGTCTCTTTTGAAAATTTCACCCCATGGAAACTACTTTTACAGTGGCAATTTTTTTTCTCCAAAAGGAAAAGCCATGAAATGTAATTATTTAATGTACTATGTCCACACTTCAAATATAATTGCTGACACTTTTGCTTTTGCCTGTAAAAGTCCCAGACAAAATAATAGTTTCCCTTCCTCCTCCAAGCATTTGAGGCCTATACGCATACAGAAAGACAAAAGAAAGTTTAATTCTATTATTACATGATATTGCTTCAAGATTGAAACTAATGGGAGAATCACATATAGAAGAGACAAGGAAAAGCTATTCATAATGAGTGGATATCATAGCAAGACCTGAAGTTGTAGCAACCAAAAAGCAATAGTAGAAAGAAAAAATAATTTTGTCTAAGAAGGCCACAAAACAAATAAAGCTGCAGAAACATCTTTTCCCTTGCAAAAATGTAACCGACCCTTTATTTTTTATATTTGCCCCTCAAATGCTATGGTTATAATTGTTATCCTGCTGTGAACAAAGACCAATCTAACCCAAGAGAAACAACTTTACTGTTCCCCACAGTACTGCCTATCACATTGGGGCTACTGATTTTTTTCACATAAAAGGAATGTAAGTTTCTAACTGCTAGATATAAACATAATAGCACCATTTAACTGCCACTTGCACAAAGTGTGAGGAAGCCTGCTTAAGTGTCTAAACAACATAATTTTTACTGAACAACCTGCAATGGATGTTCTAGTGGGGAGCTTACATGGGGATGTTTAAAGGCCTAATTTTCCATCTGAAGAGACATGCAATGAAAATTAGGTAGCATCTTAATCCATCAACTGCTGTCTCTACCTCATTCCTTACTAATAATCAAGGAGTCATAAATACTGGAGTTGGAAGACACCTATTAGATCATGCAATTCATCTCCTTGCCAAGGCACATCCATTCCCTCCAGTGACCCTCCTCCTAGCCATCTCCCAAAGCTACTTCAGCCATCTCAGATGTCAGTGATCCCATTGCACCCTGTCAGAGACAACGTCTGTAGCAGAAATATTCCTTTGTTCTCCGGGATCAGCCTGATGATGCTCTGATGGCATCCTACTGGGCTCAATCCCAGTGGAGCTGTGCTGGCAGAGGCTGCCCTTTCCTGGAAATTCCTGCCTGTGAGTTGTTCTCTTTCCAGCAACTGGTGTAGAAATACAGGTGGGACATAGCACTTATGGTACATCATGATTGTCTCGCATTACACATGCTGGAGCATGGCCACAATATCTATCTGTGCATATTGATGGGGAAGGAGGAAGTAGGTGGGTGTTAGCAGCCCTCTTAAACTCTTCCCTGGTAGCTGTCTCCACTCATGTCATGAATGAGAAGATTTCACCTGTACCTTGTAAATCCTGGATTGTAAATTATGGACCGCTGCCAGCTGTTGTCCAGCAATGGGGAGCTCATCTTTTCCTGAATCTGAAGACTCACTTTTATGCTTTAGTACTTAGCCAGGATAGAAAGTAGCAGGTGGTAATTAAAATGCACCCTGTGGAGCATATAGGCAATTAAATCAAAGAGAATGACTAAAAAATAAATAACAATTACCATGCCTAACTATTAAGGGCAGGAGAGGCTATCCAGGAACCTATATTTACACCACAAAGTTTATATTAGCCTTAAAGTGATGTTATCACATGCATGCAGAGTTGCTCTTATCTTAAATAGAGCATCATGGAGCCTAAGCCCTCTAGGGCTTTGCCATCTTGCCATACCAACACCTGAACCTCATGATGGGCCTTGGGATGTAGGTATGCACCCAGCATCACTGTCATAATTGTAGTGCACAGTCACTGTCATTCTGAGGCACAGTGTGAAGGCCTGAAGGGAAAAGGGTGTGGTGGAGTCAAATAGGAAAGTTTGCCTTTTGGAAAATAGGATTTGATTAGTAGGTTGGAGTTCTCGCACATGACTGGGAAACCTAAACCTTGTTTCCAGATTGAAAGTGTTTGAACTTACTTCCCAGGAGGAATGCCATTCCTGCCGGCTCATCTTCTCATCAGGAGGAACGAGACAGTTATCTACAGTCAAAAGACCAATTTATGGTCCTAAGTACACAAAAAATATTTCTTGGCTTCAAGGAAGAGTTGTTAAAGGTTGCTTTACTCAAAGCTGCATGTTGGCAGGTACATATGGCTGTGAAGAAAGGTTTCATGCATATGCTCTATGCAGCATTTGTTCATTTTGATAATCCCTCTGCCACTGAGCTCAATGTTGGGATGACTGTAACACACAACTTCTCTTGCTTGTTTTGTGTAGAACTTGATTTAGCTTTGTGAATTTTGCTTGTGGAAACGGATACCTTCTAAGACTCTTTTAAGCTTCAGTTCTTAGGTTTGCTCTCTGTCTCTCTCCCCTTGCTTCTCCACCCAGCTCTGTTTTCTATCAAGAAACTGTACTAGCAACAAACAATCCTGATGCTGCTTTCTTTACAAGCAGACTCTTTTGGGTTACTTTTTTATTCTGATATGCTTTATCAACATTGCTCCAAGTCAGTAGTTTCCCAAGTAAAATAAAAACAAAGAAGTTTTTATAGTCATGGAACATATATGTGAGATTCTTAACTGTAATCGGGAACGTAAACTGATAATTTAGCTATGTAAAAATTAATGGTTTAGGTTTTGTGTGGGTTTTGTTTGGCTTTGGTTTTGGTTTTTGTTTTTGTTTTTGTTTTTTTTTTTAAATGAGCCTTTGTGTAACAGGAGTGAGTCTGACATATTCTTGAGGAATTGTGCCAGAGGACATTTACCATCTTTCTTATACATTTCTGTGGGTTCTGAGACAAGCCATCTATGTAACCCAAAAGGCTTTCCCTGTTCCTGCAATGTTGCTGCATGCTATTTATTGGAGTACTTCATAATGAGAATCATAAACAATGGTGCATTTCTACCATAACCAGTATGTACAGAAACTGAGGTGTTTTGGAGTGCAATGCAGATCAGCAATTTTACTATGATTTAGGTTACCCATGTAAACAAAGTAATTTTGAAAATTGTCATAAAATCGGCTTTATCTTAAGTTGAAATAGTTGCTTAGTGCCACAGGAATTCTTTAAGATCACTACTGTGAAACTACTGATAACACAGTGTTGGGATGGTCAACATTTTATAGAGTGGTGCTCTTAGAAGATATAAATAATACTTGCTTGAGCTCTCACCTGGTACTGTCTCGAGAAAGAGATAATTTACCCCCATTACTCATCCAGTTTCACTGGGAGCAGTACCACCAGCAGATTATAAGGACAGGACTCGCTTTCTTTTTTGGGCTTCACCATCTTATGTGGCTACCTCATGTGGGAAGACTGCTAGTGAGAAAAAGGTACAGAGGTCTGAGGGCTGGGACTTCTATAAGAGTAGAGAAAGCTATACCCTTAAAAGCTAACAGTTCTGCTAAATGTGATGTTTTAATGGGTGATTACCAGGTTTATTTCCTTGGAAGTCTTCCGGAGACATTTTTAAGATCTGAGTAAATTTTATGGTGCTTTTGCACAGACTAATCTGCATTCTGAAAAGGAACTGTCACTAAGACAAGCCACCTCAAGCTGTTTTGTTTCTGAGGTTCAGGGACATGGGATATGCTTGCTATGAAAAGCTGACAGCAGAAACAATGGCTGTTGGCTCTAACATGAAGGGACTACAGAAGAACTTATTTGCACCGTGGCTCCCACCCAGTGCATGGGTCTTTCAGAAACAGTGTTTGGCTCTAGGAGAGCAGCAGTCCAAGAGGCAGCACACCAGTCCTGTTCTCATATAGACCCTAGGAAGGGTTTAATAGAGGGGACAGAAAGCTTGTGCAAAATTCAGGATGGTATCATCAAAGTACCGTTGCTAACAAATAGAAAAGAAAAATAAACCCAATATGCTACTCATACGTGCATACGCAGCCAACACCTGATCGCATTTCCACTTACAAAATCATTTAGCCTTATTTGCCATGGGAAGCCTGGCTTCCTTCTCTGCATTTCTTCTCAGAGAAACCAGCCTCTGGATGCCACAGTGACATAGTACACATTCGGCAGGGCAGTGGTCCCATCACATTAGGGTCCGTCGCATCACATCAGTTGATGTGACTGACAGAACCCGACGTCTCATGTCACAGCAGAGTACGTCGCTCAGCACCGCGAGTTACAAAGGCACACTTTCTAGCAAAGTAAAATAAATATGAATTGAAATGGTGTTGGGTGGAGGAACACTCTTAAGGTCTTCCTGGTCAGAGCAGTTGAATGGTGAACTGTATTCCAGTTTGTGACTTTAGAGGAAGATTGGTGAGACTTACTAATATGTTCTATCCAATTAGCTACTTCAGAAAGGCTGGCTTTATTAAAATGCAAAAGGAGATGAAGAGGCAATAGTCCCCTCAATAAATAATTTCTATGTATGTGTGTATTGAAGTTTGTCAGGCAATGTGTTTATATATTTTATGTGGTTATGTCCCCATACACAGGTAGACAACTGGATGAAATGCCTATGGACACAAGGAAAAGAGCTACAATCACACATTGCATTTTACATTCTGGGGTGTCTGGAAAATTTACACTCCTGTACGTGGAAAAGCCATTAGTACCATATTCAAGTGTATCAGGGGGTGAAATGGCTACCCTTTCCCCAGGCTGGGCAGCTTTTTTAAGCTACAGGTGTCTTCTACCTTTTACCTTTAGCCTCTGAGGTCCTCAGCAGCCTCTCAGGACAGCCTTGGCTTAACAACAGACATGCTTTCCTAACCCCATTGTAGCTCCTTTTTTCATTGTATTGACAGTTAAATGGAGCACAGAGTTTTCTTTTCTGAACGTTTAGGGGGCAATGGAGAAAGAGTGGATCAGCCGTACTGCCCTAACTCCCTTCTACTGTTGAAACCCTGAAAATCATGAAGTATAAATATATACATATGTATTACCTACTAATATAGCAGTGATAAGCATGTTTTACAATATGTACATATTACATATTATATTTTATATATATAATATAGTATATACATATAATATACATGTTACATATTACATATTATATTTGCATATATCTGTACATATTAGCAATTAATACACATTAGCACCTAATGATTATCAGAGGTTTTACAGTGCAATTATTTTGTAGTCTACAGACTGCATTCCCCATTCTCTCCGGACACCCCACACTCTCTTTTCCCATACACTTACATGCCTGCTGACTGTTTCCTGACACCCTTCCCCCATGCCTCATGTTCATGCACCCTATTCTTGCAGTCCCTTCAGACCCATCCCTTCAACCCTCTTCAATCATTCTCAGACTACTTTCCCCTTGGCACTCCAGAATGACTTCTGCTTCCCCCATTTTGCTTATTGCTTACTACTGCAGTCGCTGTTGATGGAAATCAGGAGAGGGCCTGCTACCCTGAGTCAAGCTGAATTTCTCTGTTGCAAGCAGTGGAAGTGGCAGCTATCATCATTAGGGTGGTCAGCCTACCTTTCCCTAGGAAAGCCTGTTAGAGAGGACAGCCTGCCCTGAGACAGGCATGGCGCATGCAGCAAAGGAAATAATGGGGAGCAACTGCTCTTCTGGAAAGGGGGAAACAACATGGACTTTGAAAAAGACTACTTGACCTCAGCTTTTGAAAACAACAATCACATCGAGCTCATGAGAAGCTTGGTAAGGGAAGCTTCAGGAGTATGAAAAGGTCACATGAAGGTATCTTTCCCACTCCTGTTTGTAGGTGTTTAAAGCAGCTCAGCCTGTGACTAGCTGAACTCACTAGTGGGTGACTAGCTGAAATCACTGTGCATCTAGCTTTTTGTCTCATTAGAAATAGTGTTTTGTGAGTTTTTTTCCTTTATTTTCTGGTTTGTCAGCATTCAGAACTTTGTGTGACCCTTCCATCATTAAATGCTAATTTGCGGTGCATTAGTTGAGTAAACATTCGTATAAAAATAAACCAAAACTTGGCTATATGTGACAGTTTTTAACTAAGCACTCATTTATTCTGAGGCTAAACTGTGATGTTTGGTTAGAGCTTAGTCACAGAAACACTAGCCTGTGTAAAGTGTGATTAGAATATATAGTGTCTGAAAAAAAAGAAAAGATATAATCTGTGTGTCTGTTAACATTAGTGACTGAAACACAGCTTTTTGTCTTACCTGAATACTTTGTCTCTGGCTTTGCTTTCCCATGGCTGCTGAGGAAAAGCTATGTCTCTAATACTTTAATAATAGGAAAGTAAAGCTGATTTCTTCACTCTCCAGATTCATACTACTGAGCTGAAACCTGCAAGGGAATATTCCTCAGCACTGGACCTTGATCCTCTGTGCTATCAGATTGTTAGCATGGGCTCTTACATTGCTTTGGACTTGCTAGCAACACAAGTCAATATCACCCCAAGTAATTCCTAGGCATGTTTAAGATTCTGGGGGGCACAGACCATTTCTAGTGGGCTGTCTGTATGCAGATCTTCTGGTTTAGCGGGTAAGAGAGTTAGATGTCATTTCATGTAATATGGAGTGTTTTGCGTTAATTGCCAGAGCATTGCCCCGTCTGCCCAAATTGCCTGTGCAGAGACTGCCCATGTTGGTACCTGATCTGACTCCAAATTTACATTGATGATTCAGTTGCTGTCGCTGGCAGCAGTGAAAGCTAGCAGGTGCTCAGAGCTGTTGTCATCAGGCCAGACATGCACTACTGTATTTAAGAAGCTGAGATTTATAAAATGTTAATTTATATGTATCTGGTTTCATAAAGGTATATACAGATGAATACAGAAGGCAGTTTTGAAATTCAGCAGTAGAAAACAGTTACAGAGCAGTGATTTGTGAAACACTTTAGAGCTGCATGCTGCGAAGAGGAAATTACCACACTCACTGAGTTACCCCAGTGTGTTAATCTGACAACTTTGGTAGTCAGCACTGACTGCAGTAGGTATCCATTCATAATGCAATGGATAAAACAGCAGTTGTTTTAATTTGCATTGTCATGTACACTGGGATTTTCCAAGATAATCTATAAGTGAATACATACCCCAATTCAATAAGATATGGTGAATGTATCTCCCTTACCGTCCTCTGAAATCCACTTCCAGAATATTATGTTTTTAGTATATAAATGCTCCAGAAAAAATATTCACAGTCAAAGGCTGCTTGACTTCTTTTTAAAGCTACCCTATTAGCAACTCAGGACAAAACATTATAAAGTTTAAATTGCACTATACCTTCATGCATATGCATAATTATTCAGTCATCCATGGTGTGCACCTGCTGTATTTCAAATGACAGTTATCTTTTTCCTGAATAGATATGGGTATGTGAAATTGTGTAACAGTTAACTATTTTCCTGACTTATTTACCCCATTTTCATGATGATATCATTATTATAAATAAACTCCACCATGGGGTTGTGGTTTTGTCTGTTTGTTTTGCTTTGTTTTAATTCAGCATTCTAATGCTGATTTATGTTTCTGAAATATTTGAGACTTAGGTGAAAACTACAATAAAATTTTCTGCATTTACTTTTGTATGAACGTAACTTTAATTCACCATAATTTCTTCAGGTATTATTTTTCCATTATTTAGACATTTACCTTATATTTTAGATGTGCCTTTTTAGACATATAACAGACAATTGCAATCTAATTTATATCCTGACAAATTGTTATGGGAGTAACATTTTAATTGCAAAAACTAAGGATATATTTTCTGAAGATTTATTTTTTAAGAAATTATTAATTTACACATAATTTATTAAACACTGATACTTAAAATATGTAGAGGTTTTAATAGAAAGTAGCATTTTTTCTTTGAGTTATTTCAGTGTCAGAAAATTATATATTAAACAGTAAATACAATCAGTAACCTGCTTCCTTGAATTCACCTGAATCAAATATTTTTTCCTACATGTAATATTTTAAATATTTCCTGGCATTTTCATCATTAGTTATTAGAACTAAATATTCTTCTTACCTACTGGTAGAATTTTTTCTGTGTCACAGAATTCCTTTAGTAACAACCTTCTTTCAAAATTGCTTCCATTCTCTGATCATTACAAAAATGATTTTTTATTTTCAAGTTCAAATTGACTAACATTAAGCCAAACAATCTTCAAAAAGGTGAGGAAAAACTACATACATTGTTGCTGCACTTTTTTTTTACACTATCATGATTGTCAGCATCACACTAGCTGACTTCAGATACCTGTTTTTTAAGCTAGACTGCACCAAATTTAATTTTCCTGATGTTCCTAAAATAATAATAAAAACATTCCAAGATTTGACTTTTCAAAAATAGAACCAACTGGAAAAAGTCTTTAAATGACAAAGGAAAGATTCAAACGTAATAAGGAATAGCTTTTTAAAAATGAACTCCTAAAATGGGAGTCACAGGAATTTTTAAAGCTTTACAAAGTTCTTGCAAAGCTCTTTCTCTCTGAAACAAAACTGATTAATCTATCTATCTGAAATAAATATTGCTAAATAGCTGTTTCTAAATCATTTTGTGCTAGTAGTAGACAGCAAAATACTAGGCGGAATGCACATATTTAAACCCCTTTAACAATTTGTATCAAAAAAGAGAGTGAGATTAAGTCTGTTCTTGCTATTCTAGTGGGACACTCTGTTCCCAGTTACAATTAATATGGCTAATAATCAAGCTAAACTATTTTTCCCACCCACACTTACAGGTGAAACACAAAAAGCTCTAGAAAGATGGAGAGAGGCTAGTGTTTCTTCATTATACTTCATAAACACACATCAACTAAATAAATATTAACTACGTGGTAAAGGATTTTTTTCAGTATGTGTTTGAGTTCAATGTATTCCTCATGAATGAATTATGCAGGTCATTCCAAATATGTGCTGACAATATGCCTGTCTGCATGACAAGAGCATTGATATTGCCAATGTCAGGCTCTCAAAAATCTTGAGTCAGGTCACAAAATATTAAAAGTAGAATAAGCCCCAAGAAGACTTTTTGATTGTGGACCCTGAAGAGTAACATCCTTAAATTTTTCTCTACATCTGAATGGTCAAGAAATACTTTGTATTTAATGAATGCAGGGATTATCCTTTAACCACCAAACTGTAAGAAATTCTTTTTAAGGAAAAAATACTCAAATATCCTGATCTTTATAAAGATCTTTTATTACAATAATTGATTTTCTCTCTCCATTTATAAAGCCTTAATTTGTGAAACCCTGTTTTGTGAATTCAGGTAAATTCTATGGTCCATGAGTATCCCTAAAAGTGGTACAAACCTAAACATACCACAGTGTTAAAATATCTAGCCCAGATTTATCACCCTGCTGGTGATGATTAGACAGATTTTTGCATTGGTAGCACCTTTGTGTGCATTAGCTCTGTGGGGGTCTTTGGGAGAAGTGTTGATGGACTGCAATCACCAATACCTCCTGTGTGTCTGGCAGGTGCGCTTTGTCTGGGAAGAACATCATTGCTGATGGAGAAAAGTTTCTCTGGAAGATTCAATTTAAACACACTCAACAATCACAAACCTGGGACTGTATGGTGTGATTGTTGCATGGCTGGCGGTGTTTCACCCATGCTTGATCACTCCTGGTTAGGGAAGTGCCCAGCACAACTAATGGCGGGTCAAAGGGATCACAAAGCCAGCACATGACAGTTCTCTGAGGTCTGACCTGCAACATGGTCTCATAAAAAGTGGCATCTTGCTCACAGGAGTAGTCTCACCTGTACTGTGTCATTTCCGTACAAGGGTCTGTCTAAGGATGCTTGCTGTAATCATATCTCTGCACCAACACCCTCCTGCTCCCATGCAGCTACCCATCATTCTACACACCCTATCCTGCTACTAAGGATGTTTTTCATTGCCTATCTGACCACATGGAACACAACACCCCCCATTCAACCATTAAAGAAAAGTATGCATTTTACAAGAGGCAGCTTTACTTTAAAAGAGACCAAATCTCTTCCCCTGGATGTTGTGAACCAGGATGGGGAACTGATGCCTGTGGAGGTGACATAGCAGGGTAAGACACCCACTAATTATGAGGGCAGATGTCAGTTTCAAGTGACATGGTTTCCATAACCTACTGCCTCTCTTTGTTTATCTATCAAATACAATCTATAAAGCAACTGCTTATCTATTTAGTCTTGGGTAGAGCATAGAAATGCAAGTCAGACCTCAAATTTAGTTTGTCATTTGCCTTCTCAAAAGGAGATGTGATTTATGTTTATAATAAAGTATTTGAAATGTCGTTTAATAGGAAAACAAATGGCAGTTGGATTCCCATGAGCAAAGAGAGGGGATTGTGAAACTTTGAGTTAAACGGTTTTATCTTATCACACTTTAAGTTACATATTTTTATTCTAATTGTAAAAATTATCTGCCTTGACATATCTTTTCCATTATTTTTGTTAAAGGGTATTCATCAGCAGTGTTAATGATGACACAAAATTTTAATATATGCATTAAACATTTAAGTTTTAATATGTTAACATGACACAGGATGTGAATAATAACAATGTTTTATATATGAAGTGAAAACATATTTTATGTTAGAAATAGTTAGAATGCCTGGCAAGTGACTTATATCCATAACAATTTCATTTAAATATTGCTTTTGCACCCCATCTATCTTAGATGCAATTTTATAGTCCTTTTTAAAAATTCATTTCAGCATGACCTCTTTGAGGCTGCAACTTAGTGCCTCTAGCCTACATATTGAATTGCACTTGTACTTGTTCCTATTCAATTACCTTTCAGAGTGCAGAAACCAGCAAGTGCCCAGACCTGAACTGCATTTACCATTCTGAGCCTCTTCAGAAATTACAACTTTGGTACAGTTACACTGTAATAAGGGTAAAAGGCAAGAGGAAATACATCAAATTGCTAAAATATGATGGTCTACCAGATTTGATTTAGATCTTCATAATTTGGGACCTCTTGGAACAGCCAGGGAGTTCCTAATATAAGATTACATTCTCTTGAATATCAGATGATTCTGATGCATATATACAACAGCATTTCTTTTATTTCCTCATATCATGCCTTCTGTCTTGTGGCTTAACAATGAGTTTCCCAATAGCATTAGGGAAAGGCTTATCTATGAAAGAACACATCTTGATAGGAAAGGAAATATTTTTGGTGTTTTAATGTAATGGGAAGTAATTTACAAAAATGTCTGCAAAATTTCCATCCTGTACTGCCTTATTATCATGAGATCAAGTTGTGTTTGCAGAATGAAAACACTGCTCTCTGACCTTATTCAGAGAATAAATTCAATCTTAGCTTTTATTCATGACAGTGTATATATACGTTTAAACAGACCTTGCTGTACCCCAAATGTTCACACTTTTAATCTGCTAAGGCTGCAATGCACATTAAAAAAAAAAAAAGTATTGAAACACACCCCCCCCCCCCCCCCCCCCGTATGGCCGCGTCCCACACCCCTTGGCCCAGACCCCCTGACCCCCGGTGGGGCCGNGTAGGATGCAAAGGGGAGCAAGACAATAAAAAAAAAAAAAGAGTTTGAACCCCCCCCCCCCCCCCCCCCCCCCCCCCCCCCCCCCCGAACACAGGCATCTTATTGATGCTTGTTTGGGGCTGCAAAACCATTCTCATTAGCTAGCTAAGAATTTATGGCACATCACTGAGAACATTTCTTGCAGACCACAGCAGACAGTGCTGTCCAGCAGTAGGCTGGGTTCACCTCACAATTTCCAGCAGATTTCAGTTGAGGAAGCAGGTCAGGAACAACAGCAGGAAAGGGCAACACACACCTGCACATCCCACCCGGAAAAATTCGTCCTGCAACAAGGCTGAGATTTTTTTTCTCTACATTGAATTCTAGCTAATGTGGTGGTGTGATACCACAAGAAATAGGGGAGATACTAGAAAAAACATCCTGTCACAAACATAGTTCAAGAGCTAGTACAAAATATGCAAATATTAGCATGCAGATGGGGTATATTTTTATCTTTAGAAATACAACCTATAATTTGCTTCTGTGTTTATTTGTGTCTGGTATGTAATGTCAAGCGTTTAAAATGTTTATGGTGATGTTGGTTCTAGTCCAGTCGTTTGATCTTTCCTATTTGTATCTTTTAAATGAAATTCCTTCTTAATGAGTTACAGCAAAAGTACTTTAAAAGTTGGGGTTTCTACTACATTTTAAACATGCATACATTTTTTCAAGAGCAGAAATAAATGAGTAAATCTTTATTTTGAAGAAAAGGTTTATTCTACTTATTATTTCATTTTTCTTTTTGTTACTTTGTTTTAAAAAGGGTGTGAATAAGTTTATGAGGGTCACAAGTATTGTTCTGCCTCTGCAGACAATTCACCTACAGATGCTCAGTTACTGATGGAAAATTGCAAAATGGAACTTCTTTTTTTCCTGTGGTGAATAATTTATGTTTGGGAATGGTTTCATCACTGAGCACACTTCAAGTCATTAAACTGAACTGAAGAAAATGGGGTGAAGTCATCATCAGAGAAGGTCAATTTATGGAAATACTGTTATCTCTTTCACAGTATTATTAATACCCACTGACACCTCCATGTTCAGAGGGGCAAAGCCAGTCATTAGCCTGTAAGGTATACGTAAGGTCTCAAAAACATGCTTACAATGAGAACATCATTATTGCAAAAGTGATCTGAATGCAGCAACTATGAGAAGGAGAAGACAGGAAGAAAAGTGGGAGAGGCAGCTCTTGACTGGGTAAAGCCATAGACATACAATTTTTAGAAGGCTGCTGTATTGCTTGCCATGTATCTGCATGGTACTGTTACCCACTTGTAACTGCCTATTGGCATCTACGTGGCAGATCACTTTAGTGTCTGAAGATCAGCCAGAAGATTTGTCTTTAATTTCAGGAAGAATTAACTTGGCTCATTGTTAAAAGGGAAGGCTATTTGACTCCCTTTGAAATGTGTGCAATTGTAATATTTACAACATGTTGCCTAGTGATGTCTATTTAAAGCACACTGTCACCTGGGAAAAGTTTTCTTCTGCAGGTTTTACTGTTTTCAAACTGAATGAATTGCATTGGATTTTTTTTTTAGATTACAGACATGTTAATCCTTGCAAAGCATCTGTTGTGATTTGAGGGTTCAGATAAGGCTACTTTCTTCCCAGGATTTTTGGCACTGTCAATCAGAAAGAGTTCAAATTGAAAGAATTTCTTGGCTGAAAATGCTATTCCACTGAATGAGTTTAAGAGGATGCAATGTTTCAGTGGCAAGATTATATATAGGCCCTTTCAAAATACCTCTGAAAATTCTACATGTGAACAAATTTATCTTATAGCATTCCGCCTGTGTATTACAATATTTAAAATAAACATTTAATTGACAGACAGGTAGTGGTTTATGTATTTAATACATATTTCCTGAGCTAATCCCTCTAACTTTGACTTGTAATTTTTACAAATCTGATAACAAGTGCACTTCTCTGTGAAGAAACAGAATCTTCTCCTGTAATCAGTACAAATCATGCCTTTTATTCTAAAAGGATCCTTCCAAACCGGAAGGCAAATCTCAAATGAGCAATCTGACATTGACATGATCAATAAGAGCTGCTGAATGCATTGAATCTTGTTTTTAAAAAGTGAGTTACTTAAAAAATAACTATGGATTTAGGATAATTTAAGAATAATTTCTATGAAGTGTTTTAGCAGTAGCATCATAGAAATGTAGGGACAAAAGGCATCTTGGAAGTCAGCTAGTCAATCTCCCTGCTTTGAGCGAAGGTCAAATGTAGTCAGACCATCTATCTGATCTTTGTCTAATTGTCTCATAGAAGTCCTCTATTCTGAAGTTCAAGCAGCTCTGTAGGCAGCCTCTTCCCAGTCTTTAACAAGCCTTGCAGCTGGAAAGTTTTTTTTTCTTGCCTAATTCAATATAATCTTATTTAATCTAATATAATCTAACCTCTTTTTCCCTTTTGATATATTAAACCAGTGATTTCTTTCCTATGTTGGGTGAACATGGAGAGTAACTGATGACCATGATCTTTATAAAAACATTTTACATATTAGGAGATTATTACTGAATTGCTCTTCAGACTTCTCATTTACCAACTCTTTTACCCCATTTCTTTCAACCTCCTGTCATGTTTTTAAACCTCTTAGCAGTGTTTCTGCTCCTGCCTGCACTCTAGTTTGCATCTTTTCTTAAAGTGCCATGCTCAAAACCAGGCTGCATATTTTAGCTGAAGGCTGCTACATAGGTCAGAATAAAGAGCTCCATCTCTTACATATGGCACACCACTTTGCGCACTCCAGAATGATGCTGGCCTTTTTACTCAGCATAATCTTCGAATTTATTAGATTTTTTAATTCACCATTAAGGCCAGATTTTTTTCTGCTTAGCCATCTTACATTTTCAGTTGGTTTTCTTCCTTCCCAAGCACAGCTGTCTTTAGAATTTCATACTGTTGGTTTTGGATTCTTTCAGCAATATTTTAGGATCTCTGTGAGTACTAATCTTGTCCTCCTAAGTGCTTGGAATCCCTCCTAGAAAGATGCCATCTGCCAGTTTTATGTGTACTCCTTAATCCATTGTCCAAGTCAGTAATGTAACTGTTCAGTAGACTGAACCCAGCACAGATTTGTTGTGTGAGTTTTGTAGCAAGCTGCAAAAATTATGAAAGTTTAGGGTTTATCTTGATTGGAATCCTTCAGTCACTTCATTTGCTCATAACTATCAACCTAGCTCAACAGATGAAGGCTTGCATTCTTATGATGTAATTCTTATGATGCAATCCTTTAACAAATGTCAGCATCCATAAGTAGCTGTGTCAAAACCAACACGTCTTTCATAAATTGCACATATAAAAAATAGTTCCATTGCTTTTTTTTTTTTTTAAGTTTTTCTGCAATCCCTTCCAGGAGAAAAATGCTAACTACATAAGTCCTTTGTCATGTTCTCTTTGTCCTGATTTATGACACACTTTTGCAGAGAGGCTTGGAAATAACTTTTGGGTTTACCACTGAAATTATAGCTCATGATCCATAATTTCCTAATGCATTTCAATATGAACAGGTAAAACTATGACTAGCAGAGTTTCTATACACTGTAAAAATGTTCTATCCTTATGTATAGCACACAATAGTTTTAAAAAATGGCAGTGTAGATATATATGATACTTGTTTTGCACTTGGGATTTGCATTCAGAGAAATGCACTGGATTGCTGAATCATCATATAGATCAGTTTAGAGTGCCACTGCTTACAAATTTTGCCCACTAATTTACCCATATTGCATTAGTAAAACTGTAGAGGAATAGTGAACCTTAGATGCTTAGGTGTTTTTGTAAGTATTAGTGACTGGCTGTCTCTCTGGGTGCTCAAATGCCTTTTCTTATCTGGCCCTTAATAAATAATGAAATGTAGATGTTGCCCTCAGCTTACCAGCTTTGCTTTAGCATTGCCTGCATCCTGCCTGTCAACTGGATTTAGGATATTTGCATAATTATGTTTCATTCACTTACTACTAGATTTTTTTTTAAAACAAGAAAGGGAAAACCAAACCAAACAAGGAAGCAGGGAAGAGCCTATATGCATGAAGCATTTAAATGCATCCTGCTAGGCATGTCTGAGCAGATCCTATTTATGCATTTAGTTAAAAAAAAAAAAAATAAAACATTTAAGGTAATTAAAATAATTCTGAATTCAATTTTAAATCCTGCTGGCATTATTTAGTATTCTATGAGAACTGTTGTGGAAAAAAAAAGGGGGGGGAGGTGGGGAGAGAGGAGTGTAAATGATCTTTTCCCATCCAGTACTCCTACTGCTATTGAAATGTATAACAAAACTTCTGTAGTCTTTTGGAAGAGCAGCAGATGACTTCAAGCTTTTGCATAGGCCTGATTTTTAAAAGAATCCAGAGCAGTTCAGTGAGTGAGAATCCTCTTTACCTGCCAGGCTGATGGTGGCTGAGGCAGCATATAATAAAAGTTTTGCTTTTGCTAATCTGGGAATCAGAAGCTCAGAACAAACCTTGACATCTTCAGGGACAGAATTCCTTCTCTTAATGCAAACTGGGTAATTCCAATGCACAATCATTAAGGGTTTAGTGTAAATTTGCAGGGACATATTCTGAAAACACACAAGAAAAAAAGAGCACAGTTTTGCATAGATATAGAATAAGGATTATGGGGAGTTAATCTAGCAGTGAGACACAGAGTATTTCCTTTTCATGGGATCCAGAAGGAAACAGAGGAGAGGAGAAACACTTATAAGTAAAGGGGAAAAAGTAAGATTTTTTTTTCTTCTAAAATCTTCATGTTTAAATCTGATTAATTTACTCCCACACAATAAAAACAGTGACTATAACAGAAACACAGAAAATAGGCTGCATCTCAGGATCCTGTATTTCAGAAGAACACCTGGTCTGTCCTTCCACCTTTCTGATGGGAACAGCTATATCTACATCAAAGCATCTTCGCAACACATTCTAAAAAACTCTACTGTGGGGTGAAATTCAACAGCTTCCCTTGGCAACAAATCCCAGTGTTTCATTACTTTTATCACAAGATTTTTTTTCCCTGAAGTCTAAACCTAAGTCTCTCTTACTGAAAATGAATTATTCCTTTATCCTCAATGGACATGAAAAGGTGTTTTGCACTCCCTTGTAACTAGCCAGACTGTTATCATGTTCCCCCCCCCCCCCCCCCCCCCCCCCAGATTACTTTAGCTTTTGCTTTCAACCACCAGCAGACTTCCAAGTCTTTTCTTACAGCCTACGTGCTCTGGGTTTCTTGTAATTCTCATTGCTTTCTCCTGGCCTTTCTCCAGCTGATCTGAATCTTTCCCTACCTATGAGGTTTGAGTAGGTTCCCATATCCTGTGGCACCCAGATGGAAAATGAAAGATATGGCCTTTCACATATCTTCTATTTAAACCTGAAATATCTGAGTGACTTCTTTAAGGGAGATAAGTACTATCCTCACAGGGACGTGACGTTGTCTACTGTTTCATTGAAATATGGCATGGTTTTCTTCGACTGCTTGTTTGCTATATATCTGTCATTTGTTTAACTAAGGATTTCAATGGCTACTGAAGAAATGGCCCTGGCATTTTCAGCAATGACAAGTTAGTTCAAAGTCCAGCTACTCAGAATTCTCCTAAGAACTTTCTCTCATTAAGCACAGCAATGAATTAATACTTTGATATGCACAAAATAAACCAATGAAAAATAATGCTGAATGTGAAACTGAGATGAAATCCCTTCAGGCAAATTCAGATTTGGTGCTTTAGGATTTCTAGAATTGTCATGTCTCATTTTGAGCTGTTTCTAACAATAAATATTAAAGCAAATTTATTTACTGAAACATGATGAGGAAAAAAATGATCTTGTGGATTTCATGGGCATTGTGTCTTTGTTCATCAACATGAAATAAGTTGTATTTGCAGGTAATAAATTGGAAATTAATTAATGTATATTTATTTTTTAATTGCCATTCTTGTAAGCTCAGCATGTTTATGAAAGTCAAGAGCACTTCTTTCTGGCTAGGACATATTACCTATTACCCAGAGCAAGCTGAGGCATGGAATAGGTGCAAAATAGGTTCAAATGAGGTTCATCACAAATACTGGAGATAAAGAGTCTCCTGTTATAAATCAGCTAATAATGTATTTGACAATGCAGAGAGCTAAATGAATGCTTCTTGTCTAGCAAACAGCTGTATTTGCACTCCTACAGATAATCTGTGAGCACTCAACCACAATGAATAAATTGAATGAGGCTGATAGTTCTTTACCATAAGACTAAGTCAGAGTGTATTAATGTAACACACAGTCATACATGTGCCCCAAAAATGTGGGACACATGTGCCAACCATCCAGCCATGCTGATCTTTGGTACTCTGTCACCTTGCTCACAGTGGATTACTACTGACAAGTTGTAAGTCCAGCTTTGCTGGATTCAGCTATGGGATCTGATCCTTTGTGATGCTGAATATTGCTCTAAGTGATACAGACTGCCGACTGCGAAGTCAGCACTTCATGGAAAATGCTCAAGAAATTTAGGTCCAGGGCCTGACAACCCCTGAGAGAGACAAGGAAACAAGAAGTGACTCAGGATCATCCCCAACTCTGTTTTCTGATTTTCTCCAGTTGATTCTGTCATCAAAAAATACCACCAAAAGGATGCAAAAATCATAATAAATTGCCAAACTATGTGTGGGCCTCCTCCTGCAGTTCTGGGCATGAGGTGGTTGTGGCAAATTTAAGAAAAGGTCTTTTTTGGGGATTGTTTTCTGTTTTGCTTTTTGTTTTTTCCTGTGTACAAACCGGACCTGATCTCTGCAGGCTCCATGGTGATATTGTTCAATTCATTAGCCTTTCCCAAGAAATGTAGTTTTAAACATTGAGGAGAAAAACAAAGTAAGTTCAACTTCTTCAGAGAAACCAACAATGTTATGATTATCAAAAAAAGAAAAAGTGAGGACTTAAACACTTTTCCTGTTTGACTTTTCCTTTTTACTGGCTAGGTCTACAGCTCTCAAGCTCATGTTCTTTAGACAAGCATGCATCCACACCACACAGGTGATTGTCCACAAAATTCCTATGCACAGTTGGCAGAATAGTTTCTTTTCATTAGCTTGTCTTCTGAGACTCACTTTTCCATATATGCAGAAAAGTTAAGAGTCTCCAGTGCAAAACCAGAGTCTCAGTTAGTTTTTATGTGGATGTGGGAAGAGAGAGAATGCCAGGCTCTTTGGCTTGAGCCCAGTTGTCCTGGAACACCAAAGTTTAAGCTCAGGAATTCAAATATGAAGCAACCAGGATCATTCATATGTGGATACAGCGTGTGTGAAGATTTCTGGTAATTTCAAAAGCAGGTTAAATTGCACATTTAACAGCACATACATTTTTTCAGTATAAAAAGAAGTTGCTGTTTTTTCTAACATACTGATCAACCAGTTTTTCTGTTGGTCTTTCACTTATTTGCTGCATTTTATTGATTGGAGGCAATTTGCATGGAATTTTTAATTTTCAGGTAAGGTAAATGACCCTTCAGTTGTAAAAATCTAGGAATGAAAGAGCAGGCAGCAGTAGCAATTGTGGCTGGAATTATTTACTTGTGAATAAGCCATCATCTCATTATGAGATGAGAATGGATGAAAACTTATTTGCCATATTAGCTGAGTTCATTAAAAATAGGACATATTTTTCTAAGGGATACTGATGGGGAGGGACAGCAAAATCATGACGTGATTTAGGGCCATGAAATTTGGTCATGACAAGTATTGCCACAGGTCACCTGGCCAGCTCATCTGAAAGGGATGCTTTTTTTGCAAATGCATGGTGCAGCTATATTATGGACAGGTCTCAGGTAATTCAAACTTCTAATGATGAAATAGACTAGGCAACATAGTGTATATTCATAACCCTAGAGAAAGGCTTGGAGGAGTTAGATTGGGTGTCTCATAGTGCAAGAAGAAGGGAACCTTTGGTTGAACTGCAAGATAACAAATGCACTTCAGATTGAAACATGCCTATACAATTAGGCATAGAAGATATGGTATTTGAAGAGGAAATTTCTTTNGGGATGCTTTTTTTGCAAATGCATGGTGCAGCTATATTATGGACAGGTCTCAGGTAATTCAAACTTCTAATGATGAAATAGACTAGGCAACATAGTGTATATTCATAACCCTAGAGAAAGGCTTGGAGGAGTTAGATTGGGTGTCTCATAGTGCAAGAAGAAGGGAACCTTTGGTTGAACTGCAAGATAACAAATGCACTTCAGATTGAAACATGCCTATACATATATATATGGTATTTGAAGAGGAAATTTCTTTGAACTGTAATAAGGCTATGCAAAATTCTTGCACTTTTCTTCTGAGACAGATGAAATTACACAAAACAGGGCATAAACATTTAATTCTTCTAAGTTAGAGACCAAGATGAGAACTACTTCCATGACAGAATGCCAGAGAGCAGGTGCTACAGTAGTTGAGCCACAGGTCTGATACTGTCTGGCCTTTATCTGTTTCAAAAAAACATTGTCACTGAGGAGAGAGATTTAGTCTTTCATCAGAATGTGGTTGCCAGCACCAAAGAATGGAAGGGAAACTGGCTGGCAGCAGTATTGGAGACCGATGAGGCCACTGAACAGCCAGCAGTGGCACCAGCTCAGGATGTGGAATCACAACTATCAGGAATCTCAAAAAAAAAAGTCAGCCAGGTTTTATTTTCTGCAAAATCTGGGAAGTATAGTGGCCTTTCAAACTGAGGTTGTGATTCTGGAAAGAACTGTACAATGTAGCTGACTGTGATGGCAGGAACATAATGATTTCCAGACTTCTGGATGCAACCAATTTCTGTTTGTTCCTGCATTCACATGCCTACACATAATAGTTTGTTTCTGACTGCTACAGTTCTGAACAAAGCCCTATTTAAGATTAAAGTATGATGTCAAAGCTGCCCAACTCTTCTGAAGATACAACCATTGAAAGGCTGGTGTTATTTCAATAGTAAAGGAGCATAAGGATTCAAGTACAAACCATTGTTTTGGGTATGGTTGCTTCCAAATACACAGTAAAACATCATGTCTTAAAACTAAACACTCTTGTTTAAGTAGAACAGACAAGTTATGGTACTAAGGAAAACTGATGCAGAGACCACAATTACATATTGGGGCTGTGGCTGGGCCAAAAATACACCTGTCTCAACTTTCAGTTCAATCCCCTTGCACTGTGCCTCACAGAACTATTCATAGCAAGTGTAATTTTAGCCAAAAAAAAGGTGTGAAAAGACTTCTGTAAGCGTTAGTAGAATATTACTACAAACAGCATTTGCAAAAATGAAACAAAAAAATTTTTTTTGGTCCCCTAATACCTTTAAATCTTATTTCTTGTGAAAAGGAGTTCTTACTATTTTTGTTTCTGATCTAGGCCAAGTTCTGAAATCCTTGTAAAAACCAAGGGCTTAATAATGAAACAAAAGCTAACTGGTAGCTTTATTTTTTATATCAAAAGGACATAAGGATTAAAAATACTAACATCCAGTTTGTTTCCCTATGGAAAAAGAGTTTGTAAAGGTTAGGAACCAAACAGTATTACTTGGCACATGAGGAGCTATGACCTTGACCATGGTCATGACAGTCTGTCTGAGCTCCAACTGTCCTCAGAGAGTGCCTGGCTTCAGCAGAATATGCAGAATAGGACTGGTCATTGACACAATTTAACCAGTCACTTCTTATTAGCAATTGTTTTTCATTAGAACCATATAAAAACACACAGAGATGCTTTCATCACTATGTCCTGAATTTACACGCTAACTATACATCTGTTTTTTCCCCAAGTTATTTCTCCTATTGCTACGGCTTTTACACTAAAGGAGTAACTCCAACTAAGACCAATTTTTGAAATTTACAGGCTTTGCCTTCCTTTTTTTTTTTTTTTTGGTTGTTGTTTTGGGTGTGTTTTTTTTGATTTTTTTGGGGGGGCAGTTGTTGGGGTTTTTTTGTTTTTCGGGTTTGGTTTGGTTTGTTTTGTTTCCTAGAAGTAGGCTTTCAGCTCTGCACAAAACCTCACTAAGATACTTGGTACTTGGCAAACAAGAGTTTTTGCATTTTGCAGATTATTGGTTATTCCCTTTGAGGTGCCTTGTGGAGTCTTGGAGAAATTACATATGGGAACTTCTGGTTGCTCACGCTTTCTAGGAAAAGCAAAAAATCCCTCAGGTATCTCACAGTTCACTATTAGCCCACATCCTGTAGGACGCTACCACTCATATCAGGAATGACCATCCCCCCTGGCTTTCCTTGTACCCTGAAATTAAAGTGTTCCCCTTTCCTAAGCTGTTTGCTGATTCCTGTAGAAGCAGATGCAGTTCCCATTTAAATGCATAGCTCTGCAAGTAGGATATTAATGTGTGGCAAACTAAAGATTGTTCAACCTCACAGTAAAATCATGCAGTCCTAAGACTGTGAGCCATAGAGCATGAAAAGTCCATACTTCCATACCCGTACCTCCATCTCCAGTCTGACAAATACTGGTTTTCAGGAGGCAATAGGAAAGATGAAGGACGAAGAGGAGACAGGAAGGTGATAGGAAGAATCCTAGGGCAGAATCCTAGGGTTCATCTATCCAGCTGCTCAGAATCATGAACGACAAGCAAGTTTGGGTGATGCTAGCTGCCAAATATCATTTAAGAAGTACCTTTATTTGCTCTGACAAAACCAAATTGCATTCAAAATCCTTCCAGATCTCTATAAATAAATTCCAGAAGGTATTAAATTAGAACCATTCAGGGCAGGTCTTTTTATATTCTGATTTTTCTGTAAAATATGCGAATTAAATTATTCTATTAGGAAACTGTAAAGGAAACATACTCTCCTGCAAAATAGCTTCTAATGCATTAAAAAAATTAAGGAGGCTGGAATCTGTATCACTTGGTGATCACTTGGTGTTTTGGGGTCTAGCTAATACCATACTGAATTATTTCAGCATCTTGGAAAGCCCATTCTTGAGCTCCCTGAGGGAATATTTATAGATACCCCATACAAATATACACACATAAAGACATACACGCATGCCTCATTGCTACATTTCATTCATAAAAATGAAGGTGGCACTTTAATAGAAAGCATTAACAATATGTTAGCCTTCACTGCATCCCTTATTCCTCATCATTAAAAAGTGTGAGATGGTAAAATGGATTAGCAAATATGTTATTTCTCCTCAGTATTTCTCTTCAGTGCCTAGTATGAATTTCAGAAGCAGAGCTAGGCTGAAGAAGTAAAAGGCATTTTCTAATGGTCAAAGGTCAATGACCCATTTGAGAGAAAACTTTGAAGACCACAGACCTGCTTTCCCATGCATAACACTCCCTATAGTCTTTCTACCTTTTCTTGACTCGCACAAAGCTTAGCCACTACTGTTTACATGTTTAGTTTGCTAGTTTATGAGCCCTTTTTCTCATCTGTCTTCTAAGAGAAGGTGACACATATACCAACTGTTAATGATATACTTATTGGTCCCTTGCCTGCATATGTCACTCATCTTCTGTGCTCATGCATCAGTCCTACTGCAGGTCAATAGAATTGTCCAGAGATGAGTACTTCCATGCATATTTCCCATTTCTTACTGCTGGCATTTTATTACCCTCCATCTACCTTGAGGTTGTGAAAACATTATAGTACAGAGCATGTGCTAAGGAAAATACAGAACAAGTACCTAAACAGTTTGCTTGTAATGGGGCCTGGAAGAGCCTTTCATTAGAGTTGAGTTGACTGGAGTGATGTCAAGCTCTCTGCCCTACCAGGTATAGTTGTACCTGAAAACTGTTATGATGATCCTCAGTGGAGAATAAAGTAAGGATATTGATCTTGTAGAAAAGGAAAGTTTTAGTACCAGAGGGGCTCCAGAAATTATTGGAATTGCTGCTTACAAACATGACCAGCTCTAGTAAGAGAGTTTGGTCCCCTTTGATTTTTACTAGCACTTTTATATTTGCATACAAAAGACTATCTGATCCCAAAAGTTTTAACCTAGCACCAGAAGAGACCACAGATGCAAAGCACATTGGATTTTAAATATGGTCCAATTTGGACTTCTGTGAATATCATATTTAAATTTGCCACAATGATGTGTTGTCTCATCTAGCCACCCTGGCATGGTCTGTTTCTTGGTCTGATCTTCTATAGCAGGAAGAATAATATTTAGCAGACAGATAATTTTCCTCTAATGGGTAAGAAAAAAGATCAAAAAACTACTTGCAATTGGCCTCTGCTGTCATCTGACTGTAGAAACAGCACCCAAAAGGAACTTGTCTTATATCAGCCATCTGCTCACATGCAGTCGCCCCAGCTCCTCTGAGAAGCACAGGGGTTTTTCTCCTATTGCCATCAAGCCTTCTGCAACCTTCTCAAGTTTTCCTGGAATAGAGTGACACTAAAAGGTATCTTCCACTGGGTGGCTTCAGGCAAAAGTTCGTGGATACTAGAACAGCAGAAAGTAGAGTTGGCAAACTTCTGAAGAACAAGTTTCCAATCTCTGCTCATCTGAAAGGTGCTTTCACTAGCACAGCCTCTAACACTGAGCTATAAGAAATGTTCCTAACAAGGCCATAATTCCAAATAGTTTTGCACACCCTCTTTCATTCATTCAGATGATGGATAGGAAAAGACAAGGGCTGTCTTAATTAGTCTCATTTCTGAAATGGCCTTTAGATACAGTTGGAAGATGTGAAGTAGCAGAGTAAATGCAGGCCTTCTATGATAGGGCATTAATTTTGGTGGACTGAGATTTCCAGTAGAAACAGAAAAAATCTGGCCATCTGTATCCACTCTGGTTTCCTTGATCAATGGCTTCTTTTAAGTTTTATGGAGTTTTGCATAGAATGTTATACAACATAGATATTTATGATGCAATAAACCACAAGATGGGAGACACAAAAAAGTTAATGAAATCAGTCTCCAATGCTTAAAGACTCATATCCAGACACAGTGCTTTAGGATCATAATGTTGAAAGAATTAGAACTACATATGTTTCTTGATTTAAAATTTTATAACATTTGGTGATAGTCAGCTTTTAAGTGACAAGTTTTGTAGATTTGGGGAAAGAGTAGTATAAACCTGACCTAATATCAGACAGAAGTCAGATACGGCTCAGATTCATCCAAACCATTTACAACTTCAAATTTCAGTCCATCTGTTGCAGAAACATTCTAACACTTATTCTTCAAGTGCCATTAGGAAAAGGTCCTACTATTCAGGGGAAAACATTAAGGTCTAAACTTCACCATGAAATTTGGAAAAGTATGATGCAACTTTCAACAGATACACTTTATTGTGATTTACCATCTCACCGTTCACTAGCATACTTTCTCAAATCTGCAGTGCATTTGCTATGTACATACATAACATAAAATACATAATAAGATGATTAAAAACCAGCTATACAATAACATATTACTTGCCTTATTTACTTGTTTGTACCTCTACTGAATGAGGCTAGATAGCTCCTTTAAAAAACAGCACACAAAACAACTACTTGCTCAAGAGACTACAACATACATTAGGAAACCCTGTAGTCACCAAATACCAATGGTGACTTTTCTTGTTTCCTGCCTCCTGAGAGAAAGGATGCCTTTGTCTTCTAGAAAGGGCAATGGCAAAACCCCCACAAGGATGACTACAATTTACATTAAGTCCTAAATGCTGGGTGAGGCTCTTTGATACCTTTTTGCAAACTTTGGCCAGCACTGCCAGGTGCTGGCATACCTGTCTGTGGGATTCTGATACGTTTTTGATGTTCATACTTCTCTGCATTTTGCTTTGATTTATATAAGGTTAACTGAGCCAGTTACAGTCTTCTAAGAATTGCAAGTTTCTGGTTAAAATATGTATCTCACAATATGTGAATGCTTCCCCTGAAAATGCTTCAATTGGTTTGCATTTACTTAAGTGTCATCAACAGGTCTGCAAACCTGGCTAAAGTTCAGGGAATGTAATGGATAAATTCATTACAGTACCAACTGTTACACAAGCTGAGACAGCACTTGGGCCAAATTAAGCAAAGGATCCTTAACCCGACCTCCATTTCTCCTGCTCATGTACAGACGTAATGCCTCATGATAGTGAGGAAAGGCCAAAGACGCATTATTCTTGGAACAGAAAAGAGTTTACCTGAAAAATGTTCCCCTAGTTAATGGGGTTTGTACTTCAATCTCCTATCAATCGGAGCTGCAGTGAGAGGGACCTGACTGTTGCTATGGACAGAACTTAGTGGAGGTCCTTGAAGGAAAATTAGTTGTTCATGGCAGCTTTGCAGCCCACCATTGACCAACCAAACCAGCCAGGTGGGCTTCCTGGGCTTCCTCTGTAGTCAGTGGGTCACTGGCAGAGGGTGGATCTTCTCCACAGAACACAAGGCAGCAAATTTTGGCATTAGCATCATTGCATCCTCTTTTTTACCTTCCCACTGACTACTGAGGTTGCTGGGCCAATTTGACCCTCAGGCTGCATGAAATGCCCATATTTGAAGTGTAGGAATAACCAGCTACAGTATGTGTGACAAACTGTGTCATGGCAAATGGATGGCCCTTTTCAAAGCATATCTTATTTCACACAGTCTGTGGCAAGTGCTTTTATTTAAAGAGTAGTTTTGAAGATATACGTTGCCTATGATTGTTAATGATTATGTGAGCAACTGCGTGCTTGGCATTTCTATAGATTTCAAGCCTGGATAGGCTGGTTCACAGCTTCCTAAAGATGTTGAGTCTTAAAAGCATCTGTCCAGAAGAAGCAACCCGCTCAAGGCCACAGCAGCAGTGCCACGTATGAAATGCTGGGCACTGGGTTGCACTCACTTCTGTTGAGGACAATAGAGCTGTTTTCCTTCTTTTCATGCTGCAAACCAGATTCAGCCTGGTTGCATTAAATTCTTCTGTTAATGTTCCATTAATTAGCCTTCCTTATATTTTGCCCTCATTGTTCTGCTTTTACTTTGTTTCACTCCCCCTATAATTAAAATGTTTAACATTGTTCCTTCCTGTGGTCAGGACGCATTCTGTTACGTACATGTCGCTCTCAACCCAGGCAGTGGCCAAATGGAAGCAATTAAAACCAAGAACCATGTTGTTCCCCCACCCATCCCCTACTGCCCAGCCCCTAACACGGCGGAGACGGCTTTTTTGCACACACACCCTCCCCTTCCCGACATTTGCCATTTCTCACGCTGGTGCCTGCTCCCCCCCAAGCCTGGCCCCGCGGGTCAGGCGCAACACAGGCCGGTAGCATCGCGTCCTCCGGAGGCCGGGGCACGGCTCCCCCGCTAGGTGCACGGGGGGCTCGGGGACTTTCTGCTGGAATAAGCGCTTTATTTTTAAAATGAATAAATGCGTATATGTATATGTCCGTGCGTATGGGCACATACATGTATTCATACATATACCTCCCCTCCGCAACCACACACAGAGAGTGTGTGTGTGTGTGTCCCCGCGATCGGCAGGGGAAGCTGCCGCCGTCTCCCGGTAGGTGGCGCCTCAACACCGCCCACCTGCTCGGGGCTGACGGCAGAGGTGGTGCTGCCCGGCCGCGCCGGGCTAGGCCAGGCCGGCGGTGGCGGCAGGGTCGGCGGGAACCACGGCCAGCCGCGGCCCGAGCCCTGCGCCTTCGTTTTGCGGGGCTGCGACGGCGTTAGTCATTAGTTTTGGGCTTCTATCCCGTCAGCGGGGGAAGGGAGAGGAGGTCGCCTGTCCCGTCACACAAAAGCCGGGGTGGCAGGGTTGTCATGTGCTTGCTTTCCACAGGCCTTCGGCAACGGGTGAGTTTGAAAAAATAAAAAAATAAAATAAAATTAATAAAATAAAATAATAAAATTTAAATTAGATTACAAGAAAAAATATAAAATTTGCTGGTTGCATCCTCAGCGTCATCTGTTGTGAAGAGACAAGTGATGGCCTGTGAGGCCTGTGACAAGCAGCCATAGGGGACATGGCTGCTGGCACTGTCACATGTGCCACAGTCCAGCCTGCCCTGCTGTCCACCCTAATGAGTTTTTGGTTTTGCGAGCCAAATAAAAAAGTGAATTAAAAATACCTGCCTTTTTGTCAGCAGTGCCTGACAGCCCACTTGGCTGCAGGCACTGGTGACGGCTGAAGGCAGCGGTCATGGTTGCAGTACCTGCACAGGCATTAGAGGTGCCTTTGCAAACAGGGTGCACTTTCACACCCACAGGGCTCACACAGAGGGTGCAGTTGGGCTATACAGGCATAAAACTGGTTAATGGAAAGGTGAATCCTTCCCTCTGGGGAACGAAAAGCTGCATTGTCAGGGAGGATTCTGGGCCATGGATCCCCACCTGAGGAGTTAGGCACCAGGTTTACTTAATGTGAGGCTTGCTGCCTCTCCCCCAAGCTCCCATCTCAGCCTCCCGACTTGTTGCACAGCTTGCAGTACCAGACTTTCACACACACTATATCCAACCTTGTACGTGTAAGTCATGGCTTTAGTTTCCACTCAGGAAGGTGAGACCCCCCCTATCTCTCTTAATGTTTTTCCCCTAGCTGTAAAAAGGAGCTACTGATGTTTTGCCTTCCCCAAAGGCAAGCCCATTAAACAGTGTGGGACAGCCCCTTACTATGCTGATGGGAAAAGTAAGGGAGAGCAGTAACAGATTTTTAAAAGCTCATTTTCTTCTATGGGTGTGTTTGTTTTCGGTTAAACACAGAAGTTCATTAAAAACTACTGATAAAATCAAGAGATTTATTTAGGGATTTCTTTGTTAGCCCATATCAGTTTATAAAGTGCCTGCATGGTGAGGTAGTCTACTGCAAAAATTATGAGTGACTTAAATACTGAATATCCATGTTTGGGAAGCTGGCAGGAAGGCAGTGAAGGCAGTTGAGATGCTCTGCTGCCTTTGTTGGTTCCTTGTGGGGTTTATTGTTTTTTTTTTTTTTTTT
>NDXB01005923.1:532874-551752 GCA_002631895.1 Agapornis roseicollis | reverse complement strand
AAAAAAAAAAAAAAAAAAAAAAAAAAAAAAAAAAAAAAAAAAAAAAAAAAAGAGAAAAAAAGAGATTAATACTATTTCCACTGAATAGCTTTGTGCATAGCCAGCATATGTTGCAAACAGGGACAGAAAAGAAGTCTCTTTGGTATTTATTTCTAAAAAAAGAATAAATGAGGCACATTGCTATTCAGGCTGTAGCCTGGGTTGTGTGCCCGTCTATTCATAATGGTTTTGAAGTGGTAAGAGCTAAGCTGGTGGCAGAGCCAGCTCAAGGCTCCCCAGTAGAGTAGGCAGAAAATTAGTTTTATTGATCCAGAAGTGAGGGGTAGGAACAATCACTGTGTCTGTAAGGAAGGAAAACCTGGACCTGGGTGAGAGAAGGAGGTGGGTGGATCAGATTAGAGTGCCCCTCCATAAAGTTAGCTGCTTCTCAGTGGCCAGCTGCAGCCAGCCTGGCTTTCCACAGTCACAGGTGAAAATAGGCAGTGGCACTTCTGTCATTTTGCTGTGTCTATGGCAGCCTGCTACGCTATGAAACTGCCTTTTTTGCCTATATCTGGAATATGTCTTCCTTCCTGACTGAACAGATTTCTGCAACCCAGTTAAGTGTCCTATTTGTGGTATTTACCACAGCAGGGCAGTATTTGGGTTGCTACAATATTGCCAGTGATATAGGAGGCCCAAGTTCAAACCCTGGTTATCCCAGCCACTGAGTACGTTAGAGTGGAAAACAAAACACACGGAATCCTACGCTTGCTTTGCATTCTGTAGAGCTTGAAATCTCGGTGTACATTGTTCTACACCAAAATTGTAACTTTGACTATTTTTCCCACATTAATGAAAATACTGGTTTTTAAAAATTTTGTTCATCTACAGTATCAAAGCCAAATTTCCATCAATGTTTGTGAGCACATTAACCTAAAGAACACACAGGGAAGACACATATGAAGAAACCAGGCTGTGGCAAATCAAATACACAGTGTAACTCCAAAAGAAAACAAGCATTTTTTTCATTCCAGTGTGGTCTGTGTTGAGTCTGCCATTACTATTATGAAAGATAATATATGTTTGTATCATGGCAACATGCAGGAAGTCTCAGTGAAACTGGATTTCGGCAGTCTACAGAGTGCCACAAATCTACGAGTACTGACAGCAGAGTCAAGAATTGAGCTAGGATTATGGGAATCCAGATTCTGCATGAGAAAATGAAGATAAAAAACATTCTGGATAGCTGTAGTTGATGAAGAGTTCATTTTGTCCATATTCTTCCATTTAGGCAGAGGATGGGGTCTACCTAAACCATTCCTGACATGTTAGTGTATTCTGTTTCAAAGTGATATTTCAGTTTTTCAGCTCTCTCTGCAAGATACTGAGACTACTTAAATAAAGGAGTGAAATTAACTGATTAAAAACAAATAGCATGCATATTTCATGGACTGACATTCATCCATAGTGTAATATATATTTGCATTATTCCGAGTCTACACTATTCCATGACTTTGGACTTCAGATACTCTCTACACTACTGCTTAGAAAAGATGCTGGCAGGCACTATCAACAGTTCTACATACCTTTTAATTTAAAAAAAATAATAAATGAACTAAACACTACTACACTGTAACACACATAGGGAGTAAGGAACTGAGAATATGAAAGATGTAGAGTATCAAGTAAGTTGTTCCCTCTTGTCAGAGTCAGTAGTATGGACATTATATTGGCAAATAACACTTATGATGAATTGCACAGCTCAATCTGCAGCTCATACATGTATATTGGAAAACTGAAGAGAATTAATGTGAGCAATTTTTTAATATTAAATTGAAAATGAGATATCTTTTTTGCCAACAGAATATTACGTCAAATTGGTTTTTTTATTGCATTTTTCTTCTGAATATGATTACTATTTTCCATTTTCTTTAAGAATGCACGATCCTATTGTTTCTCATACTAACTATTTTGGTCTTTCCTTTGATCTATAGCAATTTCATTTAATTTAACAGAACAGGAGTTGAGTTCTCAACCATTTTATCATTTCCTTTGTGATGAAATCTGATCCAAAGTCCATGACTTCTGTAGAAAAATGTGCTGTTATTGACATGAATGTGCATTGTGTCAAGCTTTCACATGTCAGACATTTTTTATATATCCTGACAATAGTTCTTGAACTGTGTAGACAGTACTGATGGATTATCCATTCTTCAGCATTTCAAAATGGAAACAAAAAAGTTGGTCAGAGAAAAAATCTCGGTCCCATTGTAGTCAAAGGATGTTAATTACACATATTTCCAAATGCTTTTGTTTTGAACTGTAATTCAAATATATAGACTTACTAGACTTCATTGTAACAAATAAAAAAAATAAATTCCTTTCGGACTGGAACTACAAGTGGTTGTCTAATGAGCAGTCAACATGATTTTATTACATTGGGTATAGAGTAGCCTCAGTCCAAAGCATACTCAACATAAAAAGGACATGGAGCTGTTGGAACAAGTCCAGAGGAGGGCCACAAAGATGATCAGGGGACTAGAACATCTCCCATACGAAGACAGGCTGAAAAAGCTGGGACTGTTTAGCCTGGAGAAGAGAAGGCTGCGTGGAGACCTCATAGCAGCCTTCCAGTATCTGAAGGGGGCCTATAGGGATGCTGGGGAGGGACTCTTCATTAGGGACTGTAGTGACAGGACAACGGATAATGGGCTCAAACTTAAACAGGAGAGGTTTAGACTGGATGTAAGGAAGAAATTCTTTCCTGTTAGGGTGGTGAAGCACTGGAATGGGTTGCCCAAGGAAGTTGTGAGTGCTCCATCCCTGGCAGTGTTCAAGGCCAGATTGGATGGAGCCTTGGGTGGCACGGTTTAGTGTGAGGTGTCCCTGCTTATGGCAGGGGGGTTGGAACTGGATGATCTTAAGGTCCTTTCCAAACCTAGCTATTCAATGATTCTATGATTCTGTATGTGATGAAATGAGATTATTAGGTAAGATCATTCCATATTCTGGTACCACAGGTGCCAGCTAGGAGGGGTGACAAGAGTGCCTTCAGTTGTCACATACAAAAGAAAGACTGGTGCATGCCAAAGAGAAACAGATTTATAAACATCTGGCAAACACAACCTAGTCAGACCTAGAAGATGCACAGAAGCCTGAGAGATGTGAGACTAGTGCCAACTGTATGTTTTCTTAGCTGATTTTAAAGCATTTGATTAGGAGGAAAGAAAGTTTTGCCTAGAAGATGGGATGTCCACTGTGTTTAGTTGACACATGGCATGCTTACATGATATGTCACTGTGAAAAAGTATTATAAAAATGATTTGTACTCCAGGAAGGGATAAGGTAGCAGGTGTGCTCTCTTTAGCATACCACAGATGACTATAAAGAGATCCTAGAAAGTGAAATCAAAACAGGTTTATTAATAATTTAGGGAAAAGTACTGATTGCCCCATTCACAGAGAAATTACAAGCTTGGGGCAGGGGAATGTATCTCTGAGAGGGGCAGAAAAACAAAAATTGTTCTAGCAGGAATGAAAGCTTCAATAACTGAAGAGCTCATTTATCTGTAAGTCTTGGTGAAGATAATTCACATGAAAAAGATTTTCAGAAGAAGACAGAACTATCAGGGAAATTCATTATAAATCAAGACTTCTTACAAACTAGAGGCTCAGCTTGAAAGCAAATAAGGAAAAAAATAATCACTTTGATGAAGAAAAATTGTGTGGAGAATAGCCATTTAGAAAGGTAAGAGCAGGATCTGGGAGAAAACTCTGGGCTTTCAAAGTTCCATCTTCAGAGCAGCAAGCAAGAGCCACAATGATCCTCAGTTCTGTTAATTTCTCTGTGTCCCTTGCCAAGTTCATACACATTCTCTCTTTTTCCTTTCATATCTCCTCAATGACTGTCTTCTGTGGGACTGTCATTTTAACTACATTCTCTGCATTTTAGGGTCTCTTGTCTTTGAAAAAATCCATGGCCAGAAATAATTTTTTGATTTTTTTTTTAATTATTTTTTTGATATAACAGAAGGAATAAAAAGTGTAGTAATCTAAGTTTGTCATTACAAATAAGGGAAACATGTTAGGATAAAGGACAAATAGATATTGAATGATCTAAAACACAAGTCACAAAAATAGAAGCTTGATGGCTAAAAACACTGGAAAGAAAAGCATGTTTGGTGAAGTTGAGAAGGTTTTTCCCATCAGGTTGACAACAAAACATATTAGATGGGAGATGGCAATATTACTCCAGATGCAAAGAGGACAGAAATGTTCAGGAAATGCTTCAGTCCCTGCATTTGGATGTAAGAGGAGTGATATCCTTCTGTTTGTTGAAGATGATGAGGTATATTAGCGACATTCTTCATTGCTAATGGAATAGCAAAAACCTAGAGAATAAGCATCTTTTAAATGTGGGAGAGAAAGAATGATTTTACTGTTCAATTTTGAGGTTTAATTGACAGGATGTTCTACAAATGTAATAGACTTTTGCAAGACCTTTGAATCAGTAGTGCATAATTTTCTGATTATAGAGTAAGTGATATGCAGTATCAATAAAGAAAGTGTTAAATGTTGAGTAGTTGTCCTATCATGTCCCTATGTCCCTAGTGGTGGGAGTTCACCGTAAGGATGATGCTGGGCCAGTATTGTTCAGTATTTTCAGTGCTGGGAGTCAGAGATTGGGAAATAATGAATTGCAGGCTGTGAAATGTTCTAGGTGACTAAGACTTCGTGGAAGCAGGCACACTAAAGTGATCTGGATCAGCTATAGCTAAGCTTATTTAAGTGAATTCTGGAAAACAGCTAATTAGTGGTATCTAGGAAGAAAAATAGAGCTCATGACAAGACAAGGATGAGAGCAGTGGAACTCCATAGCCTGAAACAATGCAACCGAAATAGAACATATGAGATTGAAAGGCTGAAGAGAACTCCTGCCATCCTTATGTAAGTGAACAGTGAATGTGAAAGGGAAAGTTATCTCATGTTTACATGTGGCCTTGGCAAATGGGCATAAAAACACCTTGAGTTCTCCTGAACATGCTTCTTTGCTAAATAAATGAAAGAATCACAAAAACTATCTGAGTGCAAAAGTGAGGCATTTAGGGAGAACAGTCTCTCTGCTTGGTCAGAATGATAGGATGTGATTTGATCAGTGGTGGTGAAGAAATGATTGTTATTAAAGGACTACTTAATTAAGGAGAAAAAAAGCATTAACTATGGCCAAAAGCTGAAACTAGACCCATTCAGATAGAAAATCAGATGCACATCCTAAACAGTAGTAGTGGGAAGAGAAGAATTGCCCCAACAAAGCACCATTTTGTGGATCTTCAGATAAAGACTTTATGTCTTTTTTGAAGATGTTCTTTAATCAAACACAAGTAATTGATCTTGAAATGGGTAGTGCATGTGGATTGCAAGGGCTTTGGATGTGTAGGAAAAGAGGCTCAGATTTCTAGTGGCCTGTTTGACTTTGCACTCAATAAATACATGACATAACAGCTCAAAAAAATTATTTTCTTGTGCCTTTCTATGAATTTGTGTTCTGATTTGGTTCCATTCTTATTTTATGCAAACAGTCTCTTATTTTATGCAAGCAGTCTCACACCTTTGAGGAAAAAATCAAAGATGATAGGTAAGAGCCTCTTAAAAACATAAGCTGAGAAGTGAAATTACTGCTCCATTAGCCACTGTTACCTCTTACTTTTAAAAGACACTCCTCCTCTTCCCATCTCCTGTGCCCCACAGATGATATGTAAAATAAATGTCTTAAAACACAGGTTAGGGAAGTTTGCAGCAGAAATCCCAGATCTACAAAAGTCAGGGTTTGGTGAAAATCTTCCTTCTGAAGTGATCAACAGTATGACTGCACGCTTAGTTATCTTTTCCTTGAAAAAAAAAATGTTGCCATTTTTATCTTCTGCTTATTTTACCTTCCTGGTTCCATTTTTTGTATGCCACGTGTCAACCTCTCCATGCAAGGCGTTTTTTCTCCTTGATGTAACTAGATCCATTGTAACAAGGAAGAGTTAATGTAATATTACCTAAACTCCTAATAGTACTGAAGCATGGAAAATTTCAGATGTGTATGTAGCATGTAGCCGATTTGGTGATAGTATCTAGTATGCTATTATTACTGTAGCCTACAGACTATGATTGCCTGTCTCTACATGCAGATAGTGATGAAGCAGTGAACAAAAGCTTTCTAAATGAGGGAGGAGACACAGTCGGATCTGAAATTGTTAACCGTACTGTAAGAGTTCCAAGTTTGGAAACAGAAGATAGAGTTAAAATTTGAAAGGACAATAACAAAGTGTGGAGCTGTTGCAAAAGATTTTTTTTGTTTTTTAAGAGATTGCCTAATTTAACCCCATAATCCCATATGTGAGCATATTATTGCACAGTATCCTTTCTAAGAATACAGTGCTGAAGATGAATGAACAGTGGAGCAGTTAACGTGAAAAAAGCCCTTACACGTAGAAGTGCAGAATTGGGTCAGACTTGGGGATGAAATTATGTTTGTCAGAAAGTGGAGTGTTGCCAGCACTGTCACTATTTGCACTATTACTGGATACAGTTTTTTAAGTGTAGTTCCAGCATTACTATCTTATAGAGGGGAAAGGAAAAGCCGTTATTCCTAGAGATGAGCTCTCTCTAATATGGAATCACCTGGTACCATCTTCCTGTATACTTTAGACTGATAAGAAAATGCCACTAAGCAAAGGAGTTCCATGTGCATCTCTTTCATATTTCAGTGAACAGAATAGCCCATTTTATATAAATAGTCCTTTGACATGTGCAACACTTAGCAGAAGGTGAAAGAGTCCAGTGGTTCAACAGGGTGCATTTTGCATGTGCGGGAAAGACCACAGCCAAGATGAATTGGTATAACCTTATTTACATGGTTTACCTTGTTACTGCCTCCTTTAGGCTGTTTTGGGCACATTTTGAGCCAGCAGTAGGTGGGAAGGAGTGTGTTGCAGGAATCTGCTGATAGACCTCAAGGTGCTCCAGGGAGTTATTGTCAGGACCAGGGGGGAACCAGGATAAGCCCTTTGATGGATCTAATTCCTCCCATTCCACACATCCTCTCATTTCCTCAGATTATGCTTTGATGCCATTACAGTGTGCCTATGGATATATAATATGCTTTGCATAAGCGGGTGTGGTGTCATTTCCTCTGCCCAGCTTTGCTAATGCAAATTGACAACATACAAAATCCTTATTCTAGTCTTGTAAGAATCTCATTAGAAAAGAACTGGAAACGTATCTCTTTGAATGGAGTGTCCATGAGGCCGATGCAAGCCCAAAAATGGAGACACTACAGTAGTATTAAGTTTCCAGAAATGACCAGTCACCTGAGTAGTGCAGCCATAGGTAAACACTAGGAAATTTAATTCATCTGTTTCTAAGATGGGTAGAAGAGTCATTAATCCCATGTCACCCACTTAGAAAACAAATGGGTGAGTTTTTCCATTTCATTGTTTGCCACTGTACTACTGAGTAGCACAGGGTTCAGCTACATGAGCTGAATGGCCAGCTAGAAATTTTATTCTAATCCAACATACTTTGGTGGGAAAGAAAGCCCACTATAAAACCAAAACAATATAGATTATTTACTTGGGGAAATAACTGTGCTCAAACCTTACAGATAAATTTAATATAGAGACCTAACAGTTTTAGTTTTAACTTAAAAGCACCTATTCAATATGGTTAGGATATGGGAAAGAGTAATCCAAAAGATGAAGATGAGAAAAGAATTGCAAAAGCCTTTCCCTTCAGGTGAGCACTAGGAAAGTGCTTATATTTACAAGAAGCTGCCAACAACATTAGTACTCAGCAACTTCCCCTCTTCTGAGAATTGCAGTAGATCCACTGATAAAAGAATTTATGCTTGAGCATGCAGCACTGACTTAAGGTTAGTGCTTATGAATATATTAGCGTTCCTTTCAAATTGTAAGGAACACAAGGACTTTAAAAATAATTCAGTGTATTTAAAAGTCCACAACCTTTTTTATTTATTAGGTTTCTTTGTTATTTGGGGATTTTCATCTGATGGATTTACACTGTAGCATAGTTAATCAGCAGGCTGCACACAAAATGGCTGTTGCATGGAAAAATCCATGAGTTTGGTGCTGTTGAGCCCTCCTCGCAGATGTGGTCCTCCATTGCATGCCCAAAGTTTAGGAATGAAACTGAGGACTAAACTAATAAACTGAACTGAGGACTACTGAACAAAGAATATGAGCTGGACTTTCTTTGTTTATTTTAAAAAGAAAGATTGAAGTTGCTCTGTCTTCTTTATAATGTGTGGAAGTTGAATCATAAAGGTCTGCCCTGCAAGGCATCCCCAATGCTAATGGTTTGAGCATGAAAGTTTAGCACTAAACCTGAAACTGTTTTTGAGGTGGAGGTGTAATACTAATACCTCTCATTTTCCCAGGAAAACAGGTTTATTTTCTTTATGAAAAAAAAAAAAAGAATGTGCTTTTTAAAATGGTAATTTCATGACATTATCAAACCATAAACAACTGAATCTTAAAGCAACTTTGGAAACCCATGCTGTATATCTGGATTGTTCCTACAGTGCCCTTTTAAAGCTTACTGGTCTTCTTCCAGTCTATAGGAAAGATTTTGGGTCAAGGAGACTAAGCATTTTAATGTACATGTCTCACCAGGACCAGAGGATGGAACATGATTTGTTCACCTACACACTACTGTGATGAAGAGAGAATTGACAACTCAGTGATTATGGTGTTGTGATTTAGCATCCCAAGCTAAGTTGGGAAGCTAAATCACAAAATTCTGTGCCTTTGCTGATACATCAGTGGCATGAATCTGCCTTTCTTGTGCTTTGTTTTGCCTTTTTAGATTACAAGGTCTCCAATACATGGGTTAATGCTGATTATGGCCGTATACAGTGTGCACAGGAGTTCAGTCATAAGCACCACTTCTAAGAATTATTATGGAACAAATAATAAATAGTATTGATGAAGAAATGGACTGCTATGAAGCAAAGGAAAATACTACTACTTCTGCTGTGAAGTCCAAATTAAAAGAGCTTATGTGCTCTTTGCTTTTCTCCCTATGGGTGTTACATACTCTCATTGCCTTTACTAACCATTTCAGAGCAGGACAGCTGACCTTCAAAGGTAAATACGATTAAAGCTGAACAAATCAGGTAATTACAATAAAAACATGTCTTGACAAGCAGCCTCTGGACAGAATTACAGTTCTATACACAGCCTTCACATTCAATTAGGATGATTTGAAATGGTGAAAATATTTATTTTACTTTTGTTTGATATTTGTGGGACACTTTGTTTCTAAGCTATATTAGTGTCTTTTAGAAAATTAAAAATAGTTCAACTTAGATACTGAGTTCTTGCATCCAACACTGGAAAGAATGTTAGCAAGGTGTTACCAGAGGTACTTGGACCCCCTTTTCTACCCAAGTTCCCTGTGACACAGAACTTCCCACCCTAGGAGGGCCCTCTTTCCTCTCCAGCTCTTTCTACAACCTGTTGGCAGCTCATACTTGGCACAGCTGCAGAACCATGCAGAGTGAAAGGGCATGTGCTTGTCTCCGGTCTCCCTTTTCTCATCTGAGAGAGTGCAGGCAGCAGGCTCCCAGCTCCAAAATAACACACAGAAAGATAATGTGAATAGTGAGAATCAGTGATGATGAAACATTGAGTTCAGAAAAAGAGCAGGACACAAGACTAATACTGTGAATGTTGTAGTACAATATAATATTGACATCAACATTTAGAATCAAGAAAGAGACATCACTGTCACCTGTCATTAGTGAATTGCCCAAGCTGCCAGATGTTCCCAAACAAAAGATGAGTTGCAATGTCCAGAAAAACATGCTGAGCAGAAAACCAGGTGATCTGTAACAACATATTACATCTTTATGCATTAATTTCTGGGATTACTTCAATGTTTTGAAAGACAAGGTCTACGATATTTCTTGTTATGCTAAAAGTCAGTGGTGTTTAACCCTCTAAGTACCCCTTTACTTTGAAATTCTCCACCCATGTTGACAATGTGCAACATTTCACTCTGTAGAACAAAACTGAAATATACAGCTAGAAGGAGGAAGCATGCTGAAAGCCCTGTGGGATCTTGCACTACTGCAGTGTGTGCAATAGTGCACATGGTGATATGCACCAGCAACTGGTCCTGGCTCCAGCAGGAGCAAGTAAGTAGGGGATGAAGCAGAGAAGGAAGTCTTTCCCCACACAGAGCATTGCTGTCTTAGTGTCCAAGGGTACAGAGCAGAGTGCTGCTTAATGGCATCATGATACATTGCTTTATGGTGAAGTCCTCAGATGGAAGCACCCTCACTGTGAAGCCAAAAATTGAAATCCAGAATGTGCCATTGGAAACATGCAGGTCAACCCTGAAACATAAGGTCAGAGAAGGGAACCAGCCCTCCCTGGATCTGCAGGACATCAATAAATGCTTATGACCGTAAAACACCTAAAGGATCATAAAGCACCTAAAAAAAAATTGGGTCAAATTCATATAGTAACAACTTCTAAAAGCCCTTCAGTCCCACTGAAACAAATATGAGCAACACCCTGTAAAGCACAGAGTGACCAGCCCTGCAAGTAAGACTGTGCTATAATCTAGTTTAAAAAGATTAGATAGGTGAGCTAGCCTGATGAAAACCCTGTTGCTACTTCCATTCATAAGAGTTTATAGTAGGATCAGGCATATGGTGGAACCAATGCAGACAGTGAGGTATCTGCAGGGCTGTGTCTATTACCAGCATTACTTGCCTTGGAGCCTTGGAGGTTAAGTGCCATTCTGACCTGTACTACAAGCCATGACAAAAAGCTGCTGAGCTAGTGGAAACCCAAGCTGGCACATTCATGTAGCAGAGCTCCTTGCCATACAGCTCCATCAATGTAGATCCCAAAGCAGCGTGGTGGCACTGGCATGGCACCGCACAAAGTATGTCAGAGACATGGAAGAGGTTGTTTCTTTTTCAGTGATTGAAGCACAACACTATGCCACAGTAGCTGAGCTGCCTCTGCTCCCAGCAGGAGCTCAGGTGCTGCTGGCCTGAGCATCTCTGCACAGTGTAAAAACATCTAGTCACAAACCAGAACCCTACCGTGCAAAGTACTTGACAAACACAGCACAGAAAGATACCTTGCCCCAAGGAGTTTACTATCTAAATAAAATGGAACTAGTGTAGAGTGCACATTGCTCAGTGTATAAAGCAGTGCTTGTCAATTTTTCTGCCAGCAATGTGCCAGAAGTCAAGCTATTAAATTGCAGTTAGCAGATGGGCTAGGTACTCCCATTGCTTTTGTAGAGTACCACGCAGCTACCAGGGCTCTTCATCATGCACCTGACTCTATCAAAAATCCATAGTTATGTCCTAAAGAGTGATATAATATCTCCAAACTCAATGAGTTATATGCCCCTCATTAATATACCCTTTATTTTCAGGGAGCTCCCATCTTTTGAAAGGGTGAAGATTACCTGAGGTTTTAATAAATGAACCACTGCAAAGGAACATGTTGCCTTCCTCCTCCTAAAAAGACGCTATTTATATCAATAATCCCATTGTGGGTGTTACTCCAAACCTCAGAACAGAACAGTGACAAGTTAACCAACCACTTTTGTAATAACATTTACTGCCCTTTATGAAGTTAACAAATCTATTTTTCAAATTTCAGTCATTTAAAATACAAAGGGAAAAGCCATTTTTTCATATGATAAAATGTAGCTGCTGCTGGAATCAAAGAGTCAACCACATTTTTTTCATTAATTTGATTATTCTGAAATGATTGATAAGATTAATTAAAATTGGCTTGATTCAGAGATCTTCAGAGGACCCATCTACACAGTTCTTGCAATTTTCACTTGAATAAAAATGGAATAGCATCTATAGGGAGACAGATATACCCAGAATGCCTCTTTTCCTCTCTAACTGTATGATAGTTATTATGCCTATTATTCTCCTTGTGAAGCTTCAGTCCATCCAGAATCTTTTGAGATTTTTTTTAGTTGTGTGTGTAGAGGGAAAAAAAAAAAAAAAAACCAAAAACCCAAAACCCAAAACCTGAGAGAAAGAAAAAAAAAAAAAGGAAAAAAAAAAAAAAAAACCAAAAACCCAAAACCCAAAACCTGAGAGAAAGAAAAAAAAAAAAAGGAAAAAAAAAAAAAAAAACCAAAAACCCAAAACCCAAAACCTGAGAGAAAGAAAAAAAAAAAAAGGAAAAAAAAAAAAAAAAACCAAAAACCCAAAACCCAAAACCTGAGAGAAAGAAAACAAAAGAAAGGAATAAAAAAGAAAAGCTATTAAAAGGAAAAAAACTAAATAAATAGAAAGAAAAAGCTAAAGAGAAAAAAAGAGGAAAAAGAGAAAGGAGGAGAGGGAGAGAGAAAGGGAAAGGGAGAGAGAGAGGAGAGAAGCCCAGAAATTAGGTATTTCAACCAGTTAAAAAAGCTTGGCTAGTCTGCATTGAACTTTTTGGGGAGCAGGTAATTTTACCTCCCTGAACATAATGCCTGAAAGACTTCCTTTAAAGCTGTGAATAAGCATAGTTTTTCACCACTTTCTCCTTCTTGTGAGCTGTGATATAAATTTAAGTGTACCTAATACACCAATGGTATTTCTATGAATAAACATTATTCACATAAAATGTCACACTTAGGGAAGGCTTAACCCACTCTCTGGGACCACAAATCTTCCTCTTGAGTATGTCAAGGAAAACCTGTTAGCAGGCCTTTATTTTCTTATTTTATGACATGCTTTGGTTTTGAAGACTCTTCAATCTAACTGTCCTGCTTCTAAAAATAAAACAACCTGCAGAAGGTAATGGGCAACACAACTTCCCACCACTACCCTCCCTTAGAGCTTTTTTATCAAAGTGCGTGCTTCCCAAGGTAATTCTTTTGTGACATCTCAGAAGACTCAGGCTATTCAGACAAATTTCTGAAGTGAAATTCTAAAATTTCATCAAAAAAACTTAACCAAATAAGACATTGCTATGCCTTATCACTGCTGTGATAGGTAAGGCTATAGAGGGCTTTGATATTAAACATGCATGTAGGTGATTTACTAAACTGGGTCCCATAAATGAACAATATATTTAATCAGTATTGCAGGAGAGAAGTAACTTTGTTTTCTTTTTATGAACAAACTACCACTTCAGATGTCTAAAGTAACACTACTGCTTAAATAACACAGATCTTGGTCTATCTAACGTTGGTAATGCCAGTCATTAAACATTGTAAGGCAGCGGAATCCTGCTTCTCATCCAAAGTCAATGTGAATTTTTGGCATTTACTCTACTGGGCCTGGACTCTTCTCAAGACTCTTCTCAGCCTTTCATGTGCTTAGAGTAATGTACATGTATAACAAATGTACTTTATACTACCATAGCATTACAGTTTAGTCAGAGTGCACAGTAAATTTCTCTTTACAGTGCTGGGCAAGGATTTCCATATCTGCATAAGTCTACTTTTTGTAAGCTCGTGTACAATGTAGGCCAACATTTGCATGTGAAAAGTCATCAAAAATCAGGAGGAGAAATGCCTACCTCAGTAATTTTTAAATAACTCAGACCATTAATTGGTAACCTTTGTTTCTCCTACTTGCACAGACATAAATTAGTTTTATGGATTAAGTAAATTTGAACTTTTAGAAATGCTTTTATAGCTTAGAAAGCAAAAACACTATTTGCAAGCACACTTCAAAAGCAGTGGAGAATAGGTGTGTGTGGAGAGACCTGCGAGGACTATAATACCTTGCACCTTGATTACAAATTGTTACTGGAAATATCAGTCTAGTTTGTAATTTCAGTAATTGCAGCAAAGGTTCATGGAAGAAAACATCAGAATTAGGAAAGTCAGTTTTCATAACAAAAAAATGCACCATGTAATCTGTTTATAAAGAAAAGCTTAAAGAAATAAGAGCCATCAGCCAGATGTATGGTGCATACCAGTTAAAACAGAGCATATGAGAAACCTCCAGTGTTATGATAAAATTGTAACTCCCTCAGGTGCCGCTTGTGATTTCATTACCACTTTGATGTCATTACTTACAGAGTCCTAATGTGATCTTCTAAACACTGGAGTAATCACAGGTTGTCTTTCATTTCCCTGACAGGTGTAGTGTTAACTGATACAAAATGCATTTGCAGTGCTTGGGATGTAGAGCCAAAAGGTCTGGCCTATGTGAAAGTGTCATGCTGGTGGGGCTTGGACATGTATGCTGCATGGCTCTTTTCCAGGAGCAGGTTGTGGTTTAAAAGGCCTTGACTTCTGGTTTTGAGAAAGGACTGGTAGTGAAGAGGTGGATCCTCAGGTAAAAGTTGCTCAGCACTTAAAATTATTTCATACCACTTAGTCCTGCACCCCAGGACTCTTCTGGCTTTGGAACATCTCTGAACAGCTTAATCATTCACACAGTATTGGTATGAAGCAATACAGCATCACAGTAGCAAGGGAACTGCTGTAGACATCACCAGAGTTGCTGCTAGTGTTTGTTACAGAAGTCCTCTAGAGAAAGCTCTCACTACTGCTGAAGAAAAGCACTCCTGACTTCACTACCCCCTTACCCAAATCAGGTGATTAAAAACCAACCGGTCAATGAACCCCAGAGTTCCCGTTGCTTGCCTTGTGCTTTACAGACTTCTGTTCCCATTTCCAACTTGTCTTTACAACTATGATAATGCAATGGTTTGAAAGAGTAAACCATGAAACCATTAATGTTTTGCATAATCACATGACTCCAGGAGATGGAGCTTTAACAATACAATTTCTGGGTGGATCTTTAGTAACTTCTGCCTCTCACACTACCTTTGGTTCTAAACAGGCAGTAGCTGTTTTCCTAGACTCTATTCTACTCAGGGAGGCAAAAGATACGCTTTTTACAGCTGTAAAGAACAGACCAAAGAACACCCTGTGGACAGAACTGAAGGTACTTCTCAGCTGTGACTGCCTTGGATAACAGTTTCACTGGCATATTTTTGCCTCCCTACATGGATCTCGTGCCTTGAATTACAGCTCAATAAATTCCAAAGGACATCTAAATATCTGCTTCTGCTCCATACAGGAGAGAATTCAGATATGGAAACCCCTTGGTGGTGTCAACCTTAGGGACATAAGAGGCTTAATAACATTCTCTTGGCAAACAGGATGGTCTCACCATATTGGACAAGCATGATCTTCTCATGACTGAAGCATGCTTCAATACTCTTTCAGTTTGGGCTCTTCAGTCCTAGTCTTTCAGCATATACAAGGTAAAGTGAGGTAGTGGGATCAGTACTGCTCCCACAGAGTAATCCAGTTGCTTAAACTTATAATTTTTCACCAGCTTTGTAAAGGCTCTGGTTTTTATTTCACCTCTTCACACATGCTGTGAAGGGTGTAACACAACAGCTTCTCAAAGAGTTTTTTACATTAGCCCACACTTTAGGAGAAAAGATAAAGGGAGCCAAAGGAAATACATATGAAATAAGCATATGCACTCACTCATATGAATTTTCTCCCCATTCTTGAGCATTCATCTGAGTCTTTCAGGGTTTTCATGATCTTGCCTTTCCCCTGGCATATACACTTGTATGGATTTCCCTTAACCACCTGGTATCCCATCTTACTTCTGCAGCTGCTGATGTAGCTGAGCACTTCTCAATAAATGAGATCACAGGAGACCTTTTTCTTTGTAATCACCAGATTTCTTTGTCATATAACCAGTTACTTAGACACCAGCTCATGAGGGCAGGTGTTTTTTCTGGGTGGCAGTCAATACCTCACCTACAAGCAACTTTGTGAGAAGAAATCATAATAGAGGCTCAACAACTTTCTGTTGTTACCTCTGTTTTCAACATGTAGAATTTCAGTCCAAGAAGGAAGTGAAAAGGGTATCTGTCTAACCCATTCCTCATGGATAGTTTAATAAACAATATGTGTTTCTCAAATATATATGCAAAAATTCACTGCCTCAAAGAAGAAATTATTTGTACCATCAGGGATTCTCCCAGAGATCCTATTCATACACCTCAATGTTGACAATTTTGTGCAAATGGACATTTTTACCTGCTTGGACATGTTTGTATCTTGATGCAGTTGATGGAACTATTCATCAGTCAAACTGAATCAATCCATCAGTCAAATATTGGCGCATGACTAGAAAGTGAAATCTATCAGTCTGTCAGTCTTTCATTCCTCCCTATCTTCAAAGTTACCTGCTCCTACAGACCAATTAATCCAGAGGCTGACAGTGGTACTCTTGCTTTGATTTCTTTGTGACAGAGTATCCAAAAATATTTCTTGGCTTGTTCTAGCACTCACTTTCCTTTGCTTAATGGTTCAGCAGCAAACATGCACACTATTGCCAATTAATAGGTTTGAAATTCTATCCTGGCCCATAGCATTAAAGAAAATATATATATGTATATATGAGAAGTCTTTGACTGCAGTAGCTGCTAATCAACCCTAAGCCTTTGCATTTGTCCTAATTCAAAGCGTTTGTTTTACAACATATTTTCTGCATACCACACCAGTGTTGATCAGCATAGGTTTCAAAATTCTTGTTTATTTTATTTTACAGCATGTCAGTCTGGGAAGTTGGACAAAAAAACAAAAAAGAAAAAAAAAGGCTGTTTATTTGTGTCATGCTGGGGAATTCCAGACTCCAGCAGGGTTCAATGGAGTGTGTGCCACCATCACAGAGTGTGCTAAGAATGCACACTGAGTGGGAGCTGGTAATGAGAGAGAAGGGGCAGAAGAAGTCTGCATTTGGCAGCTGAGAAGACACAAAGGAAAATAAACAATACTCTGCAGAGAAGCCTCTTTCATGCTGCACAATGGATGCATGCTGTTATTGGTTAGTATGGTCCATTCTGCTGCATAAAGGGAAGTAGCATCTTTCTACAAAACTCAACCCTACCACACACAGAAGGTGTCAGCTCCATAGAAGCTCTGCTCTGTGCCTTTTGAAGACCTCAGGGGAGACACTGGGACTGTCTCTATACTGGGAGACTGCTTGGGATATTGGGAGGAGCAGTAGAATTTGTTGCTCTTGTCCAGCTCCGTAGTACTTCCCTCAATAAAATGAATAAAAGAACCCATTATGCAGATATGGACATTTCAGGGTTCCTGACATGCTAAGGGTGAATCTAGGCAGACTCTTTCAAAAACTTTGCAACCAGAGTAGAGGGAAATTTGAGATGGGTTTTTGGCCTCATATCTCTCCCACACACATCGACTCTCTGGATAAAGGCTAAAACATTGCTGTGAGGGATGACTTATCCTTCACTTTTTCCAAAATACTCCTCCATAAGAATAATTATTTCCCCTGCAATGAACTGAATTTAATCAAACAACGGGTATTTTTAAAGTATGCAGGCATACGGACATGTTTGACAGGGTCTGCTAGCCCTGACCTTCATAATACATACAATGCTGCTGTGTTGTTCCTGCCAAGCAAGAGTACATTTTAAGGAAAAAATGCCTATTTCCAGGAAAGTGCAACTGTAAGAGAAACACAACTTAGCTGCAGCTGAGGTTGCTCTGTTTATTCTTTGAGATACTTGATAGAAAAAAAATCATAACTAATAAAAACAAGAAGCTTTTGAAATCAGATATGCTAAATAGATAACATTAAAAAAAATCAACAAAACACAGCATCAAAAAAACCAACCAACAAACAAACAAAACCACAAAAACCAAACAAAACATGCCTCCCCCCTCCCAATCCAATCCAAACCAAGCAAACACAAGCACAAAAATAACCCCTCCCAAAACCCACAACAAAACAGAAAAGGTTGAAATCCAGCTCTGGTCTTGTCCCCTCTGTCCTTGCAGTTTCCTTGGATTACAGTGACTCACTGTCCAGCAGCTAAACCTGCTCCACCTCCTGGGCAAGCCTTCCTGTCACCTCTGAGGCAGTCAGCTCCCATCCGTCCCGCAGCTTTCCCGCTACTCTGAGCATGCTCAGCAGCTCACTTCAGAAAAGAGCCATTTCCTCCACCCACCTAGAGCCCATCTGATCTACTCATATAAGAATATATGATAACTTAGTACAGATAAATCAAAAAGATACTCCCTTTCCCAGCAACATACTATTGTTAGCTTTCTAAACAGTGTTTTCACCTCACCTTCGCTATACAAAATTTTTATGACTTAAACAGCAGATGTTACTTATTTGGCTGATTTCTCCTTCTCTCCAGTGGGAGCACTCAAGGACAGGGGGCTTACCAGAGGTTGGGACAGAACAGTCTTACCTGTAGCACATCAGGCTTAGAGCAAATATTGTTTCTAGCTTCTGATTCCCTTTTTCCCCTCAGGTAACTTTAACTCTTACTTGGTTTACGCATTTAGTTTGCCTTTGCTTTTTTCCTTCCCTAATGGTGACCAAAAGTGAAAAATAACAATGTGTACCTGCTTCCTTTTGGTACAGAAAGATCTCTGCATTTTTTACCCAGAAAGGAGAGGAATGGAAAGCTGGATGACTTTCTTGGTAGGATTTGTGACCTCTCTGTTGTGCTGGAAGACTCAAATCTTGTTTGAGGGCACAACTAGGAAGGATGGCATAATAAAGAAAACCTGAACTTCCTCGGGACCAAGATACACTTCAATGTGACCATGTCTTTAACCTGGCTGCTAACTTTACCATACAAAAACATCCAGCTGGAATTTGAACACATTTTACAGATCTACTTAAACAGCTAATTCAACTGATATTTTCATCTTGAATCTTTCCATGTCCCTTGCAAGAGAATGAGGAGTTTTATGTCTCTCTATCTGTTCTCATCATGTTATCATTCCAGTAAGCCTTGGTTTGAAAAAGTCTACCAGGCAAATAGGATATTAGGATATTAGGCCCTCATTTCAAAGTACAGTAAAAAAAAAAAAGAGGGGGGGGGG